>MJUU01009039.1:0-13190 GCA_002080025.1 Modiolus philippinarum
CTTGCTACAAGAAGATATTGATAGCCTAACTAAAGAGAATAAGGAATAGTCGGAAAAAGTTCGAGACCAGATAACTTTTATAGAGGAACTTAAAGAACAGAAAATAGAGAATGAGGATGAAAACAAAGAACTGAGATCCAGGATGAACAACCTTATGACAAAAGTTGAAGATTTTGAAGGGGAACTCGCCAAGAATAGAGCCAAAGAAATTAATTATACAGAAGAAATTGAAGAACAACAAAGGAAATAAAGAACTTTAGAAAGAGAATTACAACACCTGAAAACTTCAAGGATGATAGACACTTTAGCACCAAAAAGTATTTACAGTAAACCAACCCCTGTAACACAACCTAAAATGATCCTCGACAGAGCAGACGTCTTCCCGACTAACTCAACTGAAGATTGGTGCCTTGTGCCATTGTTATATTTGCTTGGTAAGTTTCAAGTGACATACACACGGTCACTTTGACAGTTAATCTGTTTATTCTTCTGAGATATAATATATTAACCTAATCATTTCCATTTCATTGTTTTTGTTGTTGTGTTGGGGTATTGTTGAGTATTCTCGGGTGTTCTTTGGTTTTCTTTGGGCATTTGTATGGACCCTGAAGTAATTGTAATAACATATACAGAACAACAATTTCATTTTACCTGTAAAAATGGTTATGTACATATGACAACAAAAACTTTCACAAGTAATATTCATACTAGAGTCAGAGACATATAATTTAATTATATGTCTCTGCTTGAGCGTTCATCCTCACTATCACTTCTATCTATCAACATTACAAGTTTTCTGGCAATTACATTCCAGGCAACATCATTTGTAAATCTTTAGCTCATCACAAAATCAACTTCATTTTCTGTGAAGTGTAAATAATGTTTCATTAAATCTAAATGATTTCTTTGAATAGACGAGTTACCAGTTGGTGAATTTTCCCGTAAAATTTTGACGTCACAATATAGATTTTTCAACGTCACAATGTTCAATGACGCAATTTGCTCCGATTGACCCCAGGTCAACCGGAGTAGTTCATTCATAAAATGAAATAGGAAAATGGTCTATCCTGAATCTGTACAAACATTCACACGGTCATCTGTGTTATGTTGCAATCATTAATAGTGACATCGTCATTGCCAGCATATATCAACATTAGAAAGAATGACATGCAACATGATTTGTAGATATGTACAATTTTTGGCCATTTGTATGTTAGTTGTTTGAGTGATACAATGGGCCATATCCGAGTTCTGGTATTTAGATTTACCAGTTGTTGTTTGTCCGCCCTACGTCACAGACATGTCCGCCCCATGTGACCAGTTTAATGACGTTGTAGCTTTGTGACGTTACGTTTTCTATACTATGACGTGTTGAATAGTGGTCCGGTAAATCCTGATATATGGTCTATATATCTCTCGTGAACAGTAAATGATAGCTCATTTATTTACATATTGCTGGTCCGTTATTCCAAAAGCAACGATTTGAAACAAACCCTTTGAATATCTAAATACCGAACAGAGTTGTTGAAGGTCGAAGTCTATGAGACAAGAACAACCAGGTTGAAACAACCGGAAAAATCGTCGACCGCAATGGATAAGACTTTGAAAGAAGTCATTTAAAAACATTTTAAAAAGAAATGGTGGATTAAAAGGTAGACATGGGTGATGGGGAGATAGCTGCGCTATTGCCTTTTCTTTTCTTTAAATTAATAAAAGGAATCAATGCAGTATGTAGGTATGATAAAAATATTGAATTTGTAATATTCGTAAAAATAAACATTCATTTAGGCATGAAAACAACCACAAGTTATTCAGTTATTTATAACAAGTACATTTCCTCTACATTTATTGGCAATCATTATTTCAACATGTAAAAGTCCGATTTCTAGTTAGCATAGATTTAGCAATTTTACTGAATTTTACACACTCGATTGTAAGTCTAGAAAAAATGTAACGGTAGATTTTTCCTAAATTTTAATATATCTTCCTTATACTAGGTTTCTTTTTATTCTTAGTTTTCGACGAAAATTAAACTACCCAATTTATACAAGAAGTGTTTAATATTGATCAAGCTAAGACTAAAATTCTCAGAATATACTGTTCAGAACACCAATATTTTTTTTATATATTAACGACTAAAGGGATATGGAGCAAAATCCCTATAAATATATGGTAAGATTTAGCAAAGTAAACATGAGCAACAAACATTCTTAATCAACATAATCTTACAACTACATGCAATTTACCTTGTTTTGTTTGACAATTGACAAAGAAATGAAAAATATTAATTCTTTTGTTTTTCATTGAAGAAAATTAGCAATGACCCTGGTGAGCGGTACAGGGCCCTGAGATCCTCTCATTTATAAATGTACTAATTCGGAGTTCCTAAAGTGTAAAACGTGTTATTTAACAGTTGTAGGAATCTTAAGAAATTATATGATACCCATTCCTGTATTAATTTTGACAAATCATGTTGTATGGTAGCAATTTTGAAGGCTATTTTTTTTTTACATTTTATTGAGTATTTTAGCTATTTCTTGTACACCCAACACATTACGGATAAGAGATAATCATACACAATTAAATCAGAGTAATATGGCTATTATGCTAATGAATAAAACATTAAATAGTTAATATTTAAATGTATAGAAATAAACGCAACATATAACAAAAGTATATTTAACATTTCACACATTTATTTCATGACACTGAAAAATATTGTGGATATTATAAACAGATAAAAAAGACTAAGATAATAACAATAATGTAAACGCAAAGTAAAATACACACACACACACACACACCGAGAGAAAACAAACTAAGTTTATGCAGCGTGCTGATCCACATACGGCACTAGATTAAAGTCATATGTGTATCCTCACACCACACGCAGTTGGACAACGTACTCGAAATCATTATAAATCGATAGAAATCATCAAATTAGTTAAGATAACATGTAACACATGATTGTATATTTCTGTTAGGAGACTGGGTAGATCACACAACCAGGTGTACTTTAAAATAAATGAAGTATGAAACATCACTTGCAACTTAAGGCAACACTTTACTAGGGTTATTAAAGGATTTTAAAGTGTATTTTCCATAGGATCTAATGGTAAGTTAAATGATTTTTATTACTATATTAATAAATTCTGCTAGTCTTTTCAACACCGCGATATTGCACTTTGACAATAGTCCATACATTTTCTGAAAACTTTGTGGATCAGAAAATTACGCAGGGATATACTTAACACGAAGCTGAGTGATACAAGTTTTCTTTCGGCTTCCTAACCCAACGACCTGTCTCAATTGGGAAGTTTACATTTGAGCATCGCAACTTGCAGATTTGGTTAACCTGCTCTGTGTAGACGACGATCTAGAAAATGTACCGGGACCGGCAAGTATATAATATGAATTTTTTAACGAAACGAAACAAAATGTTTTGCATTTATCATAGGTCCCTTATTATAAGTCTTTGGATCGAGTGACTAATTTTAATTTACACCAGCGAAGCCTTAAATAAGAAATTATTCGATATCTTATACTTAATGATGAAGCAAACGTGTCTCCACTCTTAAAACACACGTCTCTCTTTTTATTTAGGGCTTAGTTAACTCTTGCTTTTTAAATGTACGTTTTTAGATGCATAACTGTATTTTTTTTGTACGCCATAAAAAGGCGGCTAGGGCACATTCAGATAAAATTTAATGACAATAACGAATTATAGGAAAATTCGATCTTGCCATCCACTTATATGATTGATCCTCGAAAAATGGCATCATTCGAATTCATTTCAAATTCATTCCTCTGCTTCATTCTTTTGGTTATTTTGTAATCTGTTTATCTTTCTCAATAACAACGGAAACACTAGCGTTTTAAAGAAATAAGCTAAGACGAACAACATGATGGCGATTTCAAGGACGATTTCATCCACGCACGCCGCCGTGCGGGTCCCGGCTTATGAATAGGCCCGTAGCATCCTCTGAGCTTGGAGTATGAGTCTTCCTAACAGAGGACCCCGAGGGAACCCCGGGATATAGAAATAGGACCTAGTATCTTCCGGCATGCGGGGTGTGACCCCTCCTAAACGGAGGCTGACCCGAGGGTCCCGGTAATATAGAAGTAGGACCCATTCCGTGGTTGTGCGGGATTAATAAATACACAAACCATCTTTCGGATGGGATGTAAACTCAGGTCCACGTGTTGGAAGAAATGCCACGCTTCCTGCACGTTAAAAAACCCTTGTAGCAAGCTCTTTTTGGGGTGGTTCGTAGGTGATCGGCTACAAGGCTAAATTCCCCGCCCTTGACGATTTAACCCTACTTTTCCAGTGGCAGTCAGAATTTCCCGTCCCATGGCCCTTTCCATACCCCAAAGTGATTATTTATTAACAAACTTGTTCTCGTCTTGATATAGCTGAAATATTGCTGAGTAGACGTTAAACAATATTCAATCAATCAATCTTTAGTATTCCAGCATGGCTTTTATATATAATCAGTTCTTGGGAAAATTATATCGTTTGAAATGTCTTGCCACAAGGAAAACACATGCATAATGTCAAAGCCATATTACTTACCATTCAAAAGATTTACCAAATTTCCTGTTTTGCAGATAAACTGACATACAGACAGACCTAAAACTATATGCCCAAAAAACTTCACCTATGTTTTAACTGACAAGCAAATTAAAGCGACAATCAACAGCAAGTAAAATAAGCGAGCATAAAAAAGTATCAATAATCAACAAGTCCAAAGTGATAAGCACAACGACAATACTAACATAACCCGCCGTGCGCGGTCCCGGCTGAAGAATAGGCCCGCAGCATCCTCTGAGCTTGGAGTATGAGCCATCCTAACAGAGGACCCCGAGGGAACCCCGGGATATAGAAATAGGACCCAGTATCTCCGGCTTGCGGAGTGTGACCCCTCCTAAACGGAGGCTGACCCCGAGGGTCCCGGGATATAGAAATAGGACCCATTCCGTGGTTGTGCGGGATTAATAAATACACAACCCATCTTTCGGATGGGATGTAGACTCAGGTCCACGTGTTGGAAGAAATGCCACGCTTCCTGCACGTTAAAGAACCCTTGTAGCAAGCTCTTTTTGGGGTGGTCCGTAGGTGATCGGCTACAAGGCTAAATTCCCCGCCCTTGACGATTTCACCCTACTTTTCCAGTGGTAGTCAGAATTTCCCGTCCCATGGCCATTTCCATACCCCAAAGTGATTATTTATCAACAAACTTGTTCTCGTCTTGATATAGCTGAAATATTGCTGAGTAGACGTTAAACAATATTCAATCAATCAATCAATACTAACATAACATAAATGTAGCACACTAATGTATTTATTATCAAACATAAAGAATCAATAAGCAACAAGTACACAATGATAAGCACTATGACAATACATATGACATAACATAACTTTAGCACACTAAAGTAATTTATTAACATGCATAATGAATGAACAATAATTAAGAAGAGGTTAAGCACTACACATTTCACAAATACACTATGAATAATGAAAAACAGCCAATTACACTTCCCATAATTTTATAAAAGAAGCAAAATAAATATCCAAGCACTGTTACATTTTATTTAAAAACTAGCAATTACAAAAAAGATAAGCAAACACCCAATATTTAACGAAAGGATATGGAGTAAATGAACATGAGACCATAACACATATGTTAACTCCAACTGCCATTATTTTAATGAGCTGTATAACAATCAAAATCACAGTTAAAATTTAAATATCTCATGCCAGTCGCCGTTTTTAGTGATAGTCTTGGTCTTGGCATTCCTAACCCATTTAATTAGTTTGTTTCTCGCAACTCCAGAGGTAGTAGGAATGGTCAGGCGTCAGTCGGTGGATCTTGGCCTAAAACGTATGAATTTTGCAGTCAGCCGAGTTCGTTGGTCGTCTGTCATGTCACTCCAAATGGTGTTTGATACCCTTAAATGTTTGGCCCTGTCTGCTACCTCATACTCTCCCTCCCGGCTGAAGAATAGGCCCGCAGCATCCTCTGAGCTTGGAGTATGAGCCATCCTAACAGAGGACCCCGAGGGAACCCCGGGATATAGAAATAGGACCCAGTATCTCCGGCTTGCGGGGTGTGACCCCTCCTAAACGGAGGCTGACCCCGAGGGTCCCGGGATATAGAAATAGGACCCATTCCGTGGTTGTGCGGGATTAATAAATACACAACCCATCTTTCGGATGGGATGTAAACTCAGGTCCACGTGTTGGAAGAAATGCCACGCTTCCTGCACGTTAAAGAACCCTTGTAGCAAGCTCTCTTTGGGGTGGTCCGTAGGTGATCGGCTACAAGGCTAAATTCCCCGCCCTTGACGATTTCACCCTACTTTTCCAGTGGCAGTCAGAATTTCCCGTCCCATGGCCATTTCCATACCCCAAAGTGATTATTTATCAACAAACTTGTTCTCGTCTTGATATAGCTGAAATATTGCTGAGTAGACGTTAAACAATATTCAATCAATCAATCAATCATACTCTCCCTCCCGTGTCAAGATCCCCTATCTCAAGAAGCTGTTCTTCGTGAATTTTACGAATTCTGTCGATCAGTTCTGGAATTTTGAAACTTTCCAGTCTCCCAACTTTAATTTTGTGGTTCATAGACTCACAACAGTTATTTTTTCCAATTGTGTTGAATAATTTTGTTTTGTTAATTGGGGAGATTTTTTTTTCTTTAAATGTCGGAAGCAAAGTCTCTGAGAGATATTTGCCCCCTAACATGCCCGAAATTTTCTAAAACTTCTGTTTCTCGCTCCAAAAAAAAAAAGAAATGTGAGTGTAAGAAGTGTTTTCCCAAAAATTCGTGAAATAATTTGAGATTTAATTTCCTCCGGATAATTCTTTTCCGAAAAGTTTTTTTATGCGTTTTCTTTCAAATGACGTGTACGTAAAATATGTTTGGAAGCTGGAAAGGTGGTTTTTGATAGCATTTACCAAAGCTTGCTCGCCGTCACTACCAAAACATTTTCGACGGGACATGAAACCCAAGGAGAACTGAACTTTGAATTTCTAGGTGAAAAATATACGATTTAGAATTCCTATAGAATTATCAAATACACAATTAACTGTAGGATAACGTGATCTAATGAGAATAACTGTAGATAGAGCATGAATTTCCATACCAGATGCAGTTAACGGTACAGGCCTATATAGCTTCATTGAAAGTGCTACTTCCGAGAGTCGGTCTGTCATGTCTGTGTTCGTCAACGTAAAAAGTCTAATTCTGGATCAACTAAATACATGTCCGGTACAATAACTCTACAGTAATTTTTTTCTGTTTTGAAATGCCAAGGGATATAGCATTAATAAGGCAAATGCCATTCCCGGTCGTCTCCACTGACCAAAAAGTCCGAATTAGTGCCTAATCGAGATTTGGCAATTTCATCTACAATGATGGGAGAAATTTCCTGGTCCAAAAGTTCTTGAGACTGAAATTTAGGTGGAAAAAACCTCATAAAGATATTTTCTAACTTAACTGCTTCAACGGAATTCTCGTTCCCATTTAATCTTTGCGATCCTGATAAGAAATTACAGTTTCCCTTAGAATCGAAAAGGCAGCGAGAACAAACGCACGAAAGAGAGCTTTTGCCTAAAAATGAAAACTTACAGTTATTCAAACTTGCAAATTTTTTGGTGGTACCATATGTCACATACGTCACAAGCAATGCTTCTATGTCTGTCGCACTCTAAATTACAAAAATTAAAACGAAAAGACATGATAAAAATCTGTTAAAAAATGAAATAAAAAATTGTAAAATATTTAAGTAAAATCAAAACAATGAGCACTATTAATTAGCAACTATGAATTATTATGTACAGTTTTGATATATTTACAGTATTCAAATATTTACACAAAAATAAATTTCTGATCGAGTTATAAAAATGCTTTGAGATACAAAGATTTTGAATGTTAATTTTCATCTCAATTTTAAATTGTCAAATATAAATCATTGTATTTGATAAACTTTCACAGTTATATTTGCCTACTATCACAATAACATTTGTTGGTGCGACAACATTTCTACACAAGTCGTGATTGCCTTACTGTATTACCACTTCATTTACTGCCGCCCGCTCAATGATAACGTGTAAATGTCTGTCCAAGGAGTTGAATCTAATCTTTCTACCAGGGTAGTTGACCTCCATATGAATATTCAAATTCGTTTCGGCAAACACAAATATCCCCAATGAAAGATCAGATCTTTACGCTTTACACACATTTCTTCTATGTCAATAGCAGCACAATACTTGAGAATGAGACAACACAACAAAAGCTGAATTACATATCTGTCCATTTAGGACGGCATGGCTGTGCTTGATAAGTTGGGTTTTCATTTATAACAAAAGGGATCCCATAACAAAACTGGTAGAAAAAACCCGATAAAACGAAAGTTTTGAATGATATGTGCAAGGTAGAGTGATCTCCCATGTGATCTTGAGTTGAAATTTTCAATTATATAGTTGATTTACTTCACATGCAATTTAATGTTGACTCTGGGTTAATTTTGGACTTGGTCGGGTTTATCATTCTTTTGTTATGTAGTTTTCTCCTTTTCCTTTAGAACTCATCATTATCATATTCATTTTTTTCATTACGTTTTTCATGTTTAAATTCCCCTGTGCCAAAAAGGCGCTGTTGTACATTTCCGCTAATCCTTAAAATTTACTATCAATGCTTTCCACATCAACTATCTCCCCTTCTTCGATGTCAGATTCCCCTTTTTCTATTGCACTTACTTGCTCATTTTCGTCTTTGTCGGATTCAGTTTGATTCTTGTTCTCTGGAGACAATGTCCCTCGTCAGCCGAGAGTATTTAAACTGTTTTCTACACATTTCGGTCGCATACCGTCGGGTATATTTACTTGTTCGTCATTTCGTTTAGATATTATCTGCACTGAAGAGACAGAAAGTGTCGAAATCCGCATATGCAGAAACTAAATTTACAGTAACACTTGTACTTAGTTTTTTTACCACTTGATCGATGCAACTGCTAGTGGACTGTTAATCCCCGAGGGTATTCACCTGCCCAGCTAAAATACGTCGTAGGGAATTAAGGTTTTATACTATTATAACGAATGATTTCACGAGCTGGACGTGACCCTAAATGCTGTTCTCACTATTCCTCGTTAAAAAATATATCAAGTGTCCGTCTCAGAGAAAACCATGAAATATGTCAAAAATGGTTCGGAAGGGGAATAAATTTTGATATATATTTTCAAGGACTGGTATATCAGAAGTGAAAATAAAATACCTAGTCAGTGGTTTAGCATTGTGATATTAATAGCAACAGCAGATTATTCAATACACACCAAAATTGACTTAAAAAAATGGCCATTTTCAAGTTGTAAAAAAAATCATTTTTGACAATTATGATGTTATGTTTTGAAAATAAGAACATTATTACAGCAATAAAATTCAATTTCATGAATTTCATCAGTGGATTGTATGCCATAGATAAGTGTATTTTAACCTAAGCCTTTAACCTCTGTCCTTAGCTGATTTCGGCTTTACATTTAGATCATATTGGTTGTTTGTTCTCTATCACATTTCACACATCTTTGAGTTAATTGCCTTCCAAACGTTTAAATTTTATCTGCACTGAGGAGACGTGGGTTATCGGGATGCTCGTATGCGGAAATTAAATTCACAGTAATTTCGGTATTTAGTTATTTTTAACCATATAACGGCAAATGGCCATTTCCCGGCAAGTTTGGTTGTCAATATCTCCTAAAACATAATCATGATGATGTTTTCTATCTGTTTTAAAAATTTAACCCTTGGCTCAAATTGAAAACTATATTTTTGATGCACTTTAATCCGGACCATATGTAGAAATGCTGCAGTGAAAGATTAAGATAACAATACATTAAATGCTTCTTTGATCTGCAGTATCAATCTTTATAAATACAATTAGTTAGTCTCAGGCAGGTAAACATTTTATTACAGCTTAATCTTTTAAGCTGAGTGGAGTATCCAAGTTTAATAGAAAATGTCACAGCAGATGGGCAAATAAATTAAAATTACCTCCTCTTAAAAACTTTTCTGTATGGCAGCCCCAAAAGAAGAATGTGATTTTGCCAAAATTTAAATTAACACCATAATTTGTGGTAAATCTACGAGGTACAGTGATGAAAAACTTGTACTATCAATTTTTGAAAGTGTGAAAGAAACCGATTGACATCTTGGGGGTTTATTCTGTACTGAAAATCACACATTCCCAGAATCACTACTAATATTGTACTTACATCTTCCACAACTCTTCGATTCAATACTCCCCCGAGGGAACCCCGGGGTATAGAAATAGGACCTAGTATCTCCGGCTTGCGGGGTATGACCCCTCCTAAACGGGACTGACACCGAGGGAACCCCGGGATATAGATCTGTGGTTGTGCGGGATTAATAAATACACAACCAATCTTTCGAATGGGATGTAAACTCAGGTCCACGTTCGAAGACATGCCACGCTTCCTGTACGTTAAAGAATCATTGTAGCAAGCTCTTTTTTGAGTGGTCCATAGGTGTTCGGCTACACGGCTAAATTCCCCGCCCCTGTCGATTTCACCCTACTTTTCCAGTGGCAGTCAGAATTCCCCGTACCATCGCCCTTTCCATACCCCAAAGTGATTATTTATGTACAAACTTGTTCTTGTCTTGATATAGCTGAAATATTGCTGAGTAGACGTTAAACAATATTCAATCAATCAATCAACAATATTCAATAAATCAATCAATCAATTTACAACCACCGAAGCACTCATGCACATTTTATCTTCTAAGAAACTCATTCTTATTCAATTGATAGATTGCAAGTAGACAGTTTATTTATTTGAACAATGAAAAAAGTATTTTACCATAATGATATATTCAGAAATGGATTTTATCATATAATTTAACAAAATTAATGATGATCTTTCGAAGTGTTAATGTTTAATACATGCATTTATTGAACAAAACATAAAAAAGTGCAAAAACAAGCATAACTACTGTAAATTCGGAAATTACCGTGTGACTTTATTATTACGGGTCAGGACCCAATAAACCGACCATATGCCAATTTAGGAATTATTGTCTGATTTGAATGGATATATCCAAGTTGACCGAAATCCACTAAAATGTTTCCATATTCCTTGATTACTGAAAGGCAGTGTTGAATAGACCACAGGAGTCTTACCTGGTTACTTGAAGGCTTGTGTTGTCTCATGAATTTCCGACACTGTTTGTTGTCGGAAGTTTTCACGGACAAGAAAATTGACTTATCTAAATGATGTAACCAGTGAATAGTATGTTATCGGAATAGTTCTATCTGGGTTTGACTTTCTTTTCCAGAACGTGAAGAATGACCATCAAGAATCAGGAAAACGGATCTAGCTGGTGGTAAATGAAGATGTTGAACCGCTTTTCAATTAGATCACTGTCGTTGAAAGATGATTTACTGCATCCAAATTGTGACTAATCAGTAGCCTTTCCCTTCAGTGCTGTCCCAGAATATTATAATGGAAGGAAACCTCTGCCTTCGGCATTAACACTGTATAAGACTACATTTTCTCCTGTTTCTCCACTGGTTTTAGCAATATTTAAGCAGACGACTGAATTACGATAAACGTGGTGCATTTCCTATTGTGAATTTCCCATTCCTGTTTTTTAACAGATACCTTATGCTATAACATCTATCAAATTGAAGGAGTTCAGAAACATGATTATGCATAAACCCAAACTACGACGACATTAGGAAAAAAGGGGACAAATTAGTCAATACGAGTTGGATATCCTGTATATCCTTATCTTCATTTCAACTCGTTGCCTCGATGAATTCCTAATAGTAGATACTGTTTAGATCATAGTATACATTTAAGACCTAATGTTCTTTTTCATTATTGAAAATACTGACATTGTCGGTCACTGTTCTTGTTATTGCACTAAACGGATATATCTCTGAGTGATTAACCGCCGTGCGCGGTCCCGGCTGAAGAATAGGCCCGCAGCATCCTCTGAGCTTGGAGTATGAGCCATCCTAACAGAGGACCCCGAGGGAACCCCGGGATATAGAAATAGGACCCAGTATCTCCGGCTTGCGGGGTGTGACCCCTCCTAAACGGAGGCTGACCCCGAGGGTCCCGGGATATAGAAATAGGACCCATTCCGTGGTTGTGCGGGATAAATAAATACACAACCCATCTTTCGGATGGGATGTAAACTCAGGTCCACGTGTTGGGAGAAATGCCACGCTTCCTGCACGTTAAAGAACCCTTGTAGCAAGCTCTTTTTGGGGTGGTCCGTAGGTGATCGGCTACAAGGCTAAATTCCCCGCCCTTGACGATTTCGCCTACTTTTCCAGTGGCAGTCAGAATTTCCCGTCCCATGGCCCTTTCCATACCCCAAAGTGATTATTTATCAACAAACTTGTTCTCGTCTTGATATAGCTGAAATATTGCTGAGTAGACGTTAAACAATATTCAATCAATCAATCTGAGTGATTAAATATTCACCAAAGATGAGAAGATGAAATATTTTCCCTACCTACCGACCAATAACTTTTGAGCTATGTTTTAACTTGAACAAAGGGACAACAAAGAGCTCCCTACATCCATCCCTACATCCATGGTGTTTTAGCTATTGCAGGTCGAGCCATCGAAGTTTAATTGTATATTGGTAATTTATTTTGTGTATGGACACTAGAGCCATTTTCCCACATCGTGTCCATAAATAATAAATCTATAATTAGAGCAAAACAAAACTCTTATTTATTATTTTGTTAATTTTTTCACCATCCATATAAGACTGTCAGAAATGTCTAGGACATTTTTATTTCTCATGTCCTCAATGATTCTTCTTTGCAAAAGTCTTTACTTTGTACAGAGCATGTCTCCATGCATGCAGAAATTAATATAGCTTTGTATTCTTAAAATTTTGGCGATTGCCAAGAGGGTTGTTGGTTATCGAACGATCTTAGACTTCATCTAATGACATTTAGACGGGTTTAAATGCCCCTTCATGTTTTGCCTTCTTTGAAGAGTTGAAAAACAGAAATCATAATATTACTTTGATTTTCCTTAAAATATTTATTTCAGATTATTTTCTTTTTATATTTGTTCTCCCAATTAGGTTTCTTACAAATAAATTGACAAATAAAGTTCTTCTTACCCCCCCCCCCCC
>MJUU01009040.1:15062-56721 GCA_002080025.1 Modiolus philippinarum
TTGACCGCCATTTTCAAAATGGCCGCAAAAAAAGGCGGGAAAATTCAACATTTTCCGATTTCAATGAAATTTGGTTTCCAAATACATATTGATGTTCACAATAGTCCTAAGTTGGTCCCCTTTCAAAAAAGTGTCTGTCAAGTCCGCATCATATCCAAGATGGCCACCAGCGCGTGAAGCCTGGTTTTATCATTGGACCCTATGGGAAGGTATTCAAAGATATTCTTCTCTGAAGCCGCAGAGCCAATCGGAACCAGATTTGGCCAGAATAGTCGTTAGGTGGTTCCCTTTCAAAAATGAGTCCGGCAAGTCTGCACATCATCTAAGATGGCCACCAGCGGGGAACTTAGTTTAACATTGGACCCTATGGGGAAACATATTCCAAGATCTTCTCTTCTGAAAGTACTTGGCCAATTGGAATCACACTTGGTCACAATGGACCTTAGTTTGTCCCCTTCTTAAAATGTGTCTGGCTTGTCTGAACAGATTCAAGATTGGCATTCAACATTGGTATTATTATTTTTGACTGTATTTGTCAGCAATGGCCCAGGTGAGCGATACAGGCTCTTGAGAGCCTCTTGTTTTAGATTATAATGATATTATGTGACACAAAAAGAACTAATAAAACACGTTGTCTGTTTGAAATATATTTATTTATTTAGCAAAGACATACCAAAGGTACCAACTTTGAGTAAGTAAATACAGAAAATCAGAAAATGAATATTAAGTTACATATAGTCATTAAGCTAAGATTTCAAAAGTAAGATTTTTTAACAATATCATATTCATGTTGAGTTATAGAAAGTTGTAAATTAGTCTCGACAACATGAAGGATTCATATTTTTGGTTTATATAAAATTATAATGATAAGCTTAATTATCATTGGAAACTAGAGGCCCAGATGAGCTTGAAAAGATAACCTTGCTACTGGTTTTATTCATGGAATGATATCAAAGATAATCAATACAATCACAAACTTCTAAAGGACGACACATCAAGGACTGTTTTGTGTAGATTGTTGTCTCTGGTTAGATCCTCATAGGTGTTATTCCTGACGTTTTGCACATAAAACTCACGCTAATACATACATTCTCACACTAATGTAAGGGACCGACCATTTAACTTGAAAAAGGGGGGGGCTATGGTTTTTTTCTAAAAAAAAATATTCTGGATCCGATTGTATGTGAAAAAATATTTTTGCTGCCAAAATGATGAAAAAAAAATTCTGATGGAGGCTTTCTGCCCCAAAAAATAACGTTAATATTGAAAAAAAAATATTTTGTTGATACACGTGAAAAAAATAAAGAAATTGTTTCGCGCGAAGTGCGAAAAAAATTTTCTGTCCAGATAAAATTAAAACCATAACCCCCGCCTTTCAGGTTAAATGGTCGGTCCCTAAAGCCTCCCGCGCGTGAGAAAACTCTCCTACTTACGTGCTTTCCTCCCAGAAATGATATTTTTCCGTAATTGGTCAAACTGTAAATGTTTTTGGTGAAATTATCGTAAACGGCCGATATTGGTTATTGTGTCAATCATCACAGGTAAAGTGATTAGTTTATGTTGATGTGGCAGTCCGATGATTAGGACAGGTGTTGTTTATATAGCAATCAATAAAGAGTGACGATTACCAAGAATTAACACAATTATTACTTTGGTACCTGGATAAGAAACATTTTTATAAATATCATTAAGTCTATTAAAACCCTTTAATATTATTTTCCATTTTTTAAATAATTGCAATAAATGTTTTATGTAAACAATGAAATATCCCAATTTATTAAAATATTTTGCAGATTGTTCTAAATATATCTTTAGATATTATAACAACACTGTTATTTTATTTTAATTTATAAATAAATAATTGTAGCTGTTTATTTTGATTATTAAATGATACATTGTAATGGATACGTAATTGAAAATAGGTATTAGTTTTGCTAATAGTGAAGGTTATTAAACACTTGCTTGACAGGTCTTGTGAAAGACTCTCTGAATCTGATGCATAAATCATATTTTCCATTGCATCACAGGAATTATAACATACAATTGTCCTTAAAAACTCCTGTCACTGAACTCTACCAATTTTTACTGCACTTTGTGACAGTACGATAGCTAAGCAGATCTCAGGCTCTAATTGGAAAACTGAACCATTCACAAGACGTTGTGATGAGAGCAATAATAGAAATTATGATATTATTCTGCTTTCTTATAAGTGATGGACGAAAATAATTTATTTCACGCGAAATCACCCACTAAGCGAAGCTGGTATGTGTGAGATATCCAACTAAGCGGTAACAATCAGGTATTGATCCTATGTTAAACTATGTTCCGTGTTAGTGGCCATCTTGTGCAAGAGTAAATGGTGAATAAAAGGATATGGAGTAAATGCACATGAGACAAAGTCTCTACAAATACATGGTAAAAAAACAAGCAAAGGAACGACGCTTTTATTGTTGTTCCTCATCTTGAAGTCACAATGAGGCCTTCAACAATGAGCTTTGCTCATACCTCATAGTACGTTCAAGACGGTCCCTAGCACCGGTTTAAGCGGAATTCTTTGCTAATTGTCGAGCAACGCTACATCCATGTCTTTCTTGGTCATGGGTGCGGGATTGTCAACAAACATCAATTAAACTGGCAAAGTGCTCTTACAATCACTGTCATTCTTTGCCCGACAAAAGCACTAGTGTCTTAAGCCAGTGGACAACTACAACATACAGACAAACACAGGGCACTCATCAAGTTGAATGTAAGAAAACTTGGCGTTATAAAATAGTGAGATGTGGGCCTCAAAACAGGTGGCCTGGATTACATTTCGAAAATTACAAAAATAATTGCCAAAATTTGAAAGTATCAATAGTATATCCATATGAGAAATTCTCTCACGCACAAGTACACCATAACTGAAAAATAGAGAGAGCATACATCTCTCGCACGGGGAATCGTTTTACGGACTCCACACTGGAGTCAAGGACATGAAAATCGTAAATTTTAAAAGGATCCGCCGAAGGAATATAACGATCACATAAGGTTTAAATTGTTTAACTATGAAGGGGACAACAAGAGGACTATTTCGATCATATTTTGTTAAAATTATTCAAGCAGTTCCTTAGTAGAAGATTTTTGAGTGCATTTCCCATATGGTCCTATATGTTAAACAATGTTCCCACCGGCGGCCAAAAATCACAAAATTTGAAGGGGACACCACAAGGACTATTATGTTCTAGTTAACCAAAATAATTTCAGCAGTTTCAGAGGAGAAAATGTTTGAACCATTTCCAAAAGGGTCCTTTTTTAAATAATGTGTCCCTTTGGCCACCATCTTGGATGAGGTATCAACATGACAATCACAAAAAGGACTATTATCTTTAAATTAAATAAAAATTGTTGAACCTATTCAAAAGAAGATTTTTGAGTATATTTCCGATAGGGTCAAATGTTAAACTATGTTCTCCGCTGGCGCAGTCATCTTGTACGAGGCATCAACATAAGAATCACAAACTCTGAAGGGGACTACCAAAGGACTTTTATGTCCAAATTTACACCTGATCTCACCCATGCTTTTTATTGGGTCCATGTTGTACAACTGTATGTGTGTCTTCATTTTTCTTTTTTGTCCTTTATTCAAGTGGTGTCCTTGGTTCTTCGTGTTTCCGATGTTGTCTTTGTCCATGGATTGTTCGTTCTTTTGACTGACGGTTCGGTTCTCACTTACCTTATTCAAACTATTCAAGTGGTTCAAGGGATGGAGACTTTTGAAAACATTTTGTTGAACTATGTTCCCGAGCCGCGGTCATTTTGGATGATATGCGAACAAACCAGACATATGTGAGAATCGAAGTGGTTGATAAATTTAACTTTTTTGCAATTCAAACTTGGTCTCTTTCTCAATTAGTTTTTGAATTACAGATCAAAGCATGTCAAAATCGTGAAAATTCCTCAAAAAGGGCTATAACCCTTCTATATCTACTGGTCCGCAAATTTTCTTCAAATTTTCAGGACAGATAGATCTTACTAAGCTGATGATTATTATAATTTAAACTTTATTTCTTTCTGCTATAATTTTCAATATAACTGACAAAAGGTAGCCAAAATTCGATTTTTTACGGGAAAGAACTGCTGCATAAGAAATAAATAATTTTGTTTTTTTTAATTAGAGAACTGATTCGATCATCGAGAACATAAAGTTCAGTTTATTAAAAGTGAATGAAAAAACAAAGGTAATTCCGAAAGAACGCGCTAAACTAATCGAAACGTGTGATTATCGTATGGGTGTCCAACTTATTTGCTAGGGGACAACCATTTGATTGGGGAGGTTGGACTTGCATGAAAACTGCACCTCTGTGAAAATAGGTAAATATTCTGGCTGAGTTTCTATCTACATTTCAAAACCAATACACACAATTTTGCTCTTTAAAAAAGTGTTTGAAAATAAATCTTCTGATCTGCAAATTTTTTGAATCAATGTTCTGGCTCGAAAAAATTTGCCAACCACACCTCAGAATGAAATTGTCTTCCCGAAAGACTGCTGCATAAAATGTCTTACTTACATAATCGGGAAATTGGAAAATGGATTCAAAAAACGCAAACTCGAATAAATATGCAATAAAAATACGCAAAAGGTGCACTGAATTCCTTGATAGAGAGGGAGGTGAATACTATTTATATTTATCTCGAAGCCATGAAATGGCTGGAGAGATATTGATATGGCAAGAAAAAATCACGTGCCCCGCATGAGGCTTCAAGCCTATTAACAGCTCTAAAAGATGATCTTCGTGCTTCCAATAAAATATAGTGCGCAAGTTCCTTTCAAAATCGGATACATTTAGTATTTAAGTTATATTTCTTCATTTTGTTGAGTTGAATACAGTGTTGTTTTATTAAACTGAAAACAATATGCATGTTAATCAAATTACTCGTTTTTTACTCGTTGCTTATAGAAAATGAATGGCTGTCTTTATATCTGATGGGAAAACACGCCCATTGACCTTTATAAGATGTTTTTATTGGTTTAAAATGAAACATACGATGAACACGTCAGATGTGTATTCACACAGCTGAAGCGATCTATATTTAAAGTTTACATAAGTACACGTGTCCAGAAGCGCGATTAATTTAGTATTATAACATTGAGTTTATTACATTACGTTTATAAATTTTCAAAGTCAGTAACGTATTTATTGTTTTGAGTACCAATTAGTGATTAATAGATTTAGGGATTGGTGTTCTATAATTTTGATTTAAATTATTGATTTAGGTCAAACCTGTCCCCATTCATAGTTACAAAAAATCAATAACGAGTCGTTGTAGTGTGTATTCTTAAAATAGTATAGTAAATGTTTCGTAGCATTCAAAATACAAACATTGCTATTTGTTCGTTCGAATTTTTGCAAAAATTAATTATCAAGCGCAATTTGGCCAGTTACAGCGATTTTAAAGACTGAAAACTTCTTAAAAGGCTCTCGCTTTGCGGTCGCCTTTTAAGAAGTTTTTACGCCTTTAAAATCGCAATAAGTGGCCAAATGCGCTTGATAATATATAATAGCAATGAAATCAACATGCGAAATCACACAATCCGATTATTTTCACGTATTACGGACTATAACTAAATACATGCAGACGTATGCAGTAGTTGTTTGGATAACTACGAAGTTTTGCCACATGTAGAATTTCAGGGCTTCGAGATTCAGCTCCATCGGAGCTTTGATTTTATATTGTATGTCATCATTAATTTTATATAACAACACCGTTACAAACCAGATGTTGAAAGAAACTTACGCGCTATATCTATGGAAGCACGCAGCTCATTTAAAATGAGTGTTTATAGGCTTGTCGCTCATTTTAGTCACGTTACATCTGTCGGATTGTTTAATAAATTCTTCAGCCACTTCGGGGCTTTCGAATTATTAAATTTAAAACTTTATTTAAAACTTAATTTGTTTGTTTCTGGTTTGTTATTTATCATAAAATGCAATGAATGCTATAACCCTAAAATCAAAATGATTTATTCCAAAAGAAAAACAAAAATTTATGGAAATGTTATCCTCTTAATTGTATAACTCAAATTTATTGAACAGTATGGGCGAGGAGGCTTAATTTTTTTTTGCTGTCTTGTAGGCAAGTTTAAAACGATTAATCCCGATACAATTGACCCGTGACTAGTAAGGTTAATTAAATAGGATAACAAAAATTGTTATTTCCTATGCAGCCTAAGAGCACAATGGTCACACTTTGAAGTGCGAACAAACGTATTTTCATACATATACACAAAAAGTAGTATATTAATGAAGGGAAGATAACAGGAAAGACTTACAATGGTCGAACATTACAATCACATATCACAATCAACCAGGGAACTGCACAAGGAAAAAATAAAATGACAAAAGACAGACATAGGATAGCCGGACTTGGTACAGGCACTGGCAACAGCCAGCGGTAGGGTTAAACCATTTTATGGGTACCCAAACCTCCCCTTTCTCTATCCCGTTTCCCTATAGTATAATAAGCATACAAATAAAACCCAATACAGGTAGACCACTAACTCTAAGACCACAATCTTGAAATGGAAAGAATAGACAAAACGTAATTTAGAAAGATGGGTCGAAGAGTGCTCGCCACTAAACTACATAATATTAAATATAGGATGAATTTGTACTTGAGAAACCACGTGGCTAAATATTTCCAAATTTTGTTATAATTCTAGATATTGAATAAAGGGCGTTCCAGACTATTTTTTGCACTTTTTGGCAATCTATGTCTCGATTCTGCATGAATTTACAAAAACAAAAAACAAGGACCCCTGGAGCTAATCAAAAGTGCCAGATTAATAAAAAAAGGTTTTGCAACACCTGCTTTTGATAAAGTTCACATTTCTCCGTTAGAATTAATGTGGAAAACAATTAAAATCATCTATGTTATTTAGAAACGTACAATATATAATGACATATATAATGACAATGATCTATACAAACACACTAGTGAGTTTTTAATAGTTATGTATCTTAACTTAGGTCTACCTCATTAAATTAATGATAAAAGTTGCAACAAACCTTCTTAAAGCAAATACAAATATCATATGATGTTAATTTAATACAAGAAAAATAGGATTAAAAGTACATGTTTGATATATAAAAAGATTAACAACTGTACCAAAATGTCATTGGTGTTAAGAAGAGAAATTTTTGTAATGCTGTACTACAAATATTCATGATTCACAAACCAATCACGTTGTTAGAAGTAAACAAAAAATGCATACAATAATTAAAAAATCTTCAGCTGGATAAATACATGTACACAATTACAACAGAATGCAGGTAAGCACATCTCACTAAAGATACTTCTCCACCTAAATACATGTACACAAATCCGGGACACAAATACAACAAAATACTGTGAGCATATCTTACTAAATGATACTTCTCCGCATAAATACATGTGCACAATTACAACAAAAGGCTATAAGCATATCTCGCTAAATGATACTTCTCCACATAAATACATGTACACAAATGCAACAAATACTGTAAGCATATCTCACTAAATGATACCTCTCCACATATATACATGTGCACATTTACAACAAAATACTGTGAGCATAACTCACCAAAGGATATTTCTCCACATAAATACATGTATACAATTACAATAAAATACTCTTAGCACATCTCACTAAATGATACAGTACTTCTCCACATAAATACATGTACACAATTACAACAAAATACTGTGAGCATATCTCACTAAATTATACTTCTCCACATAAATACATGTACACAATTACAACAAAATACTATAAGCATATCTCACTAAATGATACTTCTCCACATAAATACATGTACACAATTATACAAAATACTCCAAAAAATTTGTTATATCAAAATCTAAAATGGACTGTGCACTATGCTAACATGAGTTGACCGTTGATTGGTTTAGAAGGAGATGCGGATGACACAAATCTCCACGCCAATGCATGGTTATGATAAACCTTAAATATTGGTAAGATAAAAATCAAAAATAAAAAGTGCATCATTGCATCGTGTGATAGACATTCGCAGATAATCCAATATACCGAAATAGGAAGAGTTGTGGATAGAATAATAGAATCCCCTCGACTAATGGCAATGAAAGGCTATGGGAGACCACCTAAATATCTTCAGTTCAAAATCTGAAAATGGAATCGTGTGATAAACTTTCTCCGTAATTTTTCATTTAAAGATCAGTGAAGGAAATTTTGAATGGCATATCATTAGCCCCCCTTTTTTTAAAGTGAATAGCAAAGTTAATGTTTTGCCATAGAACCACTAGAAATTGTTCAGATCAAATTCTAAAATTGAAGATGCAATGTGGCATCATGTGATATAGATTCTTTTAAAGTTTCCCAAAATAATATTCCTTGTTTTTGAAGAAGGAGTTGCGGATAGCATAGCCTCATATGACAATGACAAGCAAAGTAGTGAACCACAAAATTAATGAGATCGAAATCTAGAATAATACACTGTCATCACGTGATAAAGGTTCGTTGACATTTTCATCAAATTTCATTCACTAATTTCAGAGGAGCTGCAGATATAATCACCACTTAACACATATTTGATAAGTTTATTGAAACAAACTTCGAAGGCTCCACGTAATGATACTTAAGCAATTCACATGAATGAAATCATCAGCTATTGTTATACAATGTGTTTTTAGAGCAGAGACAACAGAATACGGATTCCTAACAAACAAATATTCAAAAATTAACATCAAAACAGAACTGTGTTAGTAAATAAAATAATCAGGGTAAGATAAATATCTGCATAAATGTGTTTGGGTTTTCAGACCAGTCAAACACCTAAAAATGTTTAAATTAATTCAACAAATACTCAGTTTGCAGGCAATAACTGGATAACAGGTCCCATTGTTATACTAGTACATAATATGCTAATATGCAGTCAATACCTGGAAAACATGTCCTTTTGTTATACTAGCATATAACGTAGTTGGTATGATACAAGTGTACAACATCACATTCAAAGACATGACAGTTTATAATATGCTACATTCATAATGCAGCTTGTAATAAGAGCACAAAAGGAATTTGTACGGTAAGGGGCATATTTGGCCTCTAAGATAAAGACCCTTACATTTGTTGAAATCATGTCTTAAAATACAATTCAATATCTGTACAAATTAAAGAGCTTCAGTGAGCACGCTTACATAGCCCAAGCCCCATGATAGGGGAAAACCCTGTATTATCAACATAAAAAAAAAATAAACCAAATACAAACCAGGTAGTACATGAACATCTCATTCATTCGCATAATCATCTTGTTAAATAAAAATTCTTACATGTACCAAAGATGTACCTTTTAATAATAAGCCATATTTTGAATAAAAAAGACAAAATTTAAAAAATTCAATTATCAAAAATCAAAATCAACGTAGCATGCACATCTTTGAAATATTCACAATCATCTTTCAACATGAAAACGTTCCTACCTAATAAACTGTAGGAGGAGTTATCCGGACAAATGATGTACCCTATAAACAACATTTTGCATGACAATGACTAAGTTCAACCATGTGTATTTGTTGAAAATTTATCACAAATAAAATAAAAATCTAAGTAGCATGCACATCTTTAATTTATGCATGATCAACTTGCAATATAGTAAATTCCTATCTTAAAACGGTAGAAGGAGTTGTTCGGACAAAAAGTGTACCCTATAAGCAATATATTGCATTAAAATGACAACTTGTAAGTTTGACGGTGTCTATTTTTGTAAAAAAGAAAATCTAAATCAAAATCCATGCAGCATACACATTTTTATATATGCATGATCAACCTGCAAAATAAGAAACTTCCTATTTTAAAGACTGTAGGGGAAATTATACGGACAAATAGTGTACCCTTTAAGCAATATTTGCAAAAATAATGACTAAGTTTAACAATGTGAATTTTTGTAAAAAAAAATGTCAAATCAAAATCCATGCAGCATGCACATCTTTCATTTATGCATGATCAACAGAAACCTCGTTATTGTTTTTCTAGTGCAGTTTCCTTGTGAATTGTGGGATGTGATTGTGTTCCAAGCCATTGTAGGAGTTTGCTGTATTCCTGTTTTTTGTAAATCTTATTTTAAAAACAGTAGGAGTTATACGGACAAATAGTGTACCATATAAGCAATAATTTGCATAAAAATGACCAAGTTAAACAATGTATATTTTTGTTAAAAAAATCAAAATCCATGCAGCATGCACATCTTTAATATATGCACAAACAACCTGCAAAATTAAACTTCCTACCCTAAAACTGTATGAGAAGTTATCCGGACAGATGATGTACCCTTAAGTGATGACAGATGAACTGACTGGCGGGTTGATTGACTGATCATGACGGACCAGTCAAAAACTATATACCCTCCTCAACTTCGTTGCATGGGTTAGAAAATGATAGGTTTTATCCAAGTCTTTTTTGTTTGTAGAATAAAATGAACTCTTAAATTCGAGAAATATTTAGCATTTTCACAAAAATGGACAAAAAATGGTCAAATTCTTTACATATTTCAGTACTGAAAAAAGAGCACATACCTATACCAATGATATTTTTGCATGATAAAATGTCAATTTCATATGCTATCAACATATAAAAAATGTCATTTGCCCAAGCATGTCCTCTGTGCTACCTATGCCAAAACATCACCAAAATTTGACAAAAATTTGCCGATTTTCAGTAAATCTGGAAGAAGCATGTTATTTGTGACGTCACAATCAGAATTTGATGACATTACTGCACCAATGCAATGGAGTTTTGATTTAAGCAATATGGCAACTGTGATATACAGGGAAATTCCTTTTGAAAATATAGCTACGTCTGGGGATCAAATATGCCCCTTATCGTACACACTCCTTTCAAGTCCCTACTTCAGCCTATCCCGATTCCCCTTTTCGACTGGCAAAACGCAAAAATGATGACATAAATAACTGATAAAGATATTGAATTATTATTTATAAATTTTTCTTCAAATGCAATATGTATTCGGAGTCATTCATTTTATACCATTCAATTCAAATAGACACTAACGACAACGTGGTCGTATTTCTTGGCAATATTTTTTTTTATGTCATGTGTTTCAAGAAACAATGAATGATTGCAACTACAGGGATTTATGAAAGGTGTTTTATCTATACTGTTTTAAGAATTATGTATCGTATAAGTGGTTTGCAGTTCGCAAATTTCGTGATTTAGTTCAGAATTTTTTATTTTATTTTCGCCTGACTGAACTATTCGCATTTCTTTATCATTTCTTGTATTAAGTTTCATATAGAATAAATTTCACGGTATGCAATTATCGCGACATCAGAATGACCGCGAAAAAAGCAAAAATTGAGTGTTCGGAAAAAAAAAATCGACTTGTGTACGTTATTTTGTTCACAGTTAAAATTCGTCAGTTTTCGCTTTTAGATCCCTAACGTTTGAAGTTGTTTACGAAAATCCATCGTGAAACATCGCTAAAAATTTTCTAAAAATAACATTTATGGACATTCAAATGATATGATAAGTCATAATAAAATTTTAAAATGCAAATACAGAGAACAATTTATGGACAAGAGATACAGAACCTATATTGTGAAAAGCAGAAAGTACCAACTTAAGGATGTTAGCTGGTCATGCTTATGTATTTCTGTCAGATTTTCGGATTTCTGTGGTTTTATCCATTTACAAGCTTAATAATGTTTTGCCCGGTGACCCCCTAATTTATTCCATAATTTCATTTTATACATCTTTTGAAGCATTCTGACAAAATTTTATTCCATTGGTGTTATTTTGTCCCATTCATAATTTGATAAACATTCCTCGTATTAAACCTATGAAAATGCAGAGAAGTTCAGTTTCCCGCCATTTTTTCAAGCACTTGTATCCCAGTAATTTCATCGGTAACCTATTAATTTTTTTAGCTTAAATTACTTCTTTTACAATTTTCTAGCAAAAAATCACGTTTAATAGGAATCTTTGTTATTTTAAAATTGACCAGCAAACATCCCTAAATGTACGGTAACAATTCACTGCGTTACTACCTTAATTTTAGCCATGTCCAAAAAGTTTGAGGATAATATGGTTTTCTCTTTTCTATGCCCATGTCTTTTTATTTTCTTTTCAACATCATAACTGTTTTTTTCATTGGTTGATAGTTCTGCCAGTCCCTCCAATATATACGACTATACTTATTTGAAGTTCTGTAAAGTCCGTTCAGGTTAGCATTTGTGCATGCTTTATACCACCAACCGCCCTTCTTTTCGTCAACAACACAGTTCAGATTGTCACGTATATCGTTTTCAACGTCTGTGGCACTAAATTTCATACCATCATTGTAAGATAAAGAGTCTCCTAAAATTAAATTCGACTTTTCATAATGATCTTGAACAATAACATTTTATAATTAGTATGTTGTATTGCTAAAATAATGCTTGCAAAACATTCTATCTTGATTTAAAAATAATTACCTGCAAAAGCCAAGTTTCAGATTAATTTCAAAATCAAACAACATACATTTTACAGTGTGTATATTTTAATTTGTTTTCACATGCTAGGAAGAAACATTTTATAAATTAACACATGTGCAAAAAGAAACATTTACAGCTACCAATGACGTCATGTAATTTTACACCCTTTGTTAAGATTACATATGTATGCATATGAACTCACATGCAGTACATGTATTTTAACATTATGGAAAATTTGCTTACCTATGTAAAACAATTTCTAAAATGGAATTTAAGTAAAATGCAGACATGCATAATCTTGCCAACAGCCAAAAGTTTGTTCCAGTAAGACTGTACAGGAAATAGGGTTTTGGATATTACCAGCAGTTTACTAGGTAAGCAAAATATCGAAGGTACTGTGAATTTAGTTTCTGCATATGCGCATTTCAACAACTTATGTCTCTTCAGTGAAGATCAAATCAAAACGTTCGGAAATCAATAGACGACAGAGAAGTTACCAAAAGGACTTAAAAAGGAAAGTAAAAAATCAGCTAATGACTGAGCTAACTAGTTAACGTTGAAGCAGTACAAATATAAAAAAAATGTATCAAATTGGATCTCAAGAAAGTCACAAAATAAGTTTTTTACTTAGTGCGTAGGGTTACACCAGCTGTAAGCTTTAAGATTGTGTATATCTATCTTTTATCAACAAGCTCCACTAGAGGATTTTATCAAAAGGATCTAATATGGACTCTTATTGTTAGTATGATCACTAATGCATTGGCCGTCATAAAATTATACCAACAGGATCGTGGTGTAAATACATGTATAGGATTGTTGCCTTTCCAGCGGTATGGCTATTTTGCTGTATCGATTAAAATTTACCCGCGGTGTATAAAAATATTCCACTAGCTTCGGTGTCAGAAACATTCGATATCCTTGGGTGTATTCATTCATACAGGCTTAAATATTTTTGCACATGGATCTTTCTTGTTCATAGGTCACTTAAAATTGCATTGAATAGAAAATGTACATTTTTTTTCAACATAATATAAAAAGAATGGGTTGCAATAAGGCCATTTCCGGCCCACCTAGAATTTCGATATAATATGTTTCAATGTAACCTACAATATATGTAGTTAAAGATTGTACAATACAATATCAAAATGCGCATGTGCAGGTCACGTGATTTACGTACTCATGACAAAAGAATAAATAGAGCATAAGAAGAATAAAGATTGGCATATTGCCAATAAAACAATGAACCTCATTTTGATATTAAAATAATATGCAAATGGTGCTATTCTATCAAGGACATAATTCTTTTGTTAATCAATATCTTTTTTGAAAGGAAATAATACAGTTTAAAACAGATTACTCTGTGAGAGAAAAATCTACACAAAAACTCATTTTTAATATTGTCTGGACATTACTGGAAATTTGTGCTCGTCCGACATTTTTTCATATACTCAAACATATATTTTTATATTTGAAGCAAGATCTCACGTTAGTGGACTTAAATAAAATGATTTTGTCGACTTAGAATGCTTGATTGGTATAAGCATATGTTTTACCCTTAAAATATATATTTTTTTTTCGAAATTTTTGCCTCGAATTCAAACACTGAGACATGGATTTTTGAAATGTGGTATTTGCGCTTTATTTGGTGTAATTAAAGAATATTCGTATTAAATATTAAGAGGTTTTCCTATGAATTATACCAACAAGATTTGTAAAACTAAAGATGCACGTATCTGTTATATTTTAACTCAGAAAGGTGATTGTTAGATTCATATATTACACATCATTTCTGTCCAAGTGTCACCTCTATACTAAAGTTGTAGGGGCTCCTGTAATATATTGAAAAGGGAAACCTTTTCTAAGACAAATCCTTTTAAAGGACAGTTATAAAGTTGAAGATATAATATATAAAAGTAACATAGGAAACAACCTAAATTGAAAATACAAAAAAAATGGAAAAAAGATGATCAAATGTTCTTCAGATTTTTTTTTTGAGATATGCACAGATGACGCTTTAAGGCAATTGATTATGCCACGGTTCATAAATATCGTTTAAAGGTAGATCGGTAGTCTTCCGCCATTTTGAATTTGTTATTTATGCGGTTATGGTATTATCTGCCTTTTAAAATATGCAAATATTTTTATTTGTAATGAATCAATCAATATTGTATCCATAATACAAATGCAAAGGACCTACATGGACTTGATTTCACATGTCTTTATCTAATTAGACGAGGTATGGTAACTTGATAATTAAATAAATATGAAGAGAATTTTTGAAAAAGGGAGATAATCTTATCAAAATATTTTACATAGATATCACTATTACAAATTAAATGGAAAACAAAGTCGGTGACCCCCATTTTTCTTTATATTTTTTGAAAGTATGTTTAAAAGGCTAACACATGAGTAAAGTAGAAAAAAATCTATGGAACAGTTTCAAAGAAATCAACAATATACCTGTTTTTCCTTATACATTCATTAGAAATATTTGATTATTTTGATATCAGTTATTTTAAAAACAAGCACGGTGACCCCCCTTATTTATTTTTTTATTTCAATGCTTCTATAATAAGGAAACTTTCCTGTAAAAATAAAAAAAATCTATGGAAAAAAATTGGAGTACCCATCTACCTTAAATCCACAAAAACATAATTTTATATGTCGAAAAACAATTCAGGACAAAATAACAAAATAAATATCATCTACTTTTCACACCAGATCTTCTTCAGCTTATTTGGCAAATTGCCAGGTTAGAAAAAAGCTCATTTAGGGTATAGAATACTAGCAAAACCACATCTACTGAGAATTTTGATGTGTATAAAGCTTTATTGTGCATATACGAATCAATCAAACTTTGATAAATTAGTCAAATCACAAGATAGAATATCATAAATACACTGAATTTTCACCTTAAAATACATTTTTTTCAATTTTTTTTTATATTACTTGCATGCGGAACCAGCTTTGCATTTTGCATGCATAAATATAATTAAATAGAAATCTCTTGTAAAATCATAAGCTTGGTTCCGAATACAAGACAGGGTTAAATTGAGTTTGAATATACCCCATGTTGATTATTTTTCCTTAGGCTCAATGTTAATTGTCATAAAGGGGGGTGTTAGAAATGAGCTAATTTCGGTGGAATGAAGCAATGTTTTGAAAAAATTCTAATATGGTAAAAACTACAGATGTTCTGGTGTTGAAAGGTATCAAAGAAATTATGATTTTATTTTTTGGCAAATCAGTGGGCCGATTTAAGGCGTTAATGCAACCCATCCTTTCAAATAGTATAGGGCATATAAGAAACTAACCTGAAATTAACGAAAACTCTAAGAGAACTATTTCCAGCAAAATTTTCCACGCCTTATACACATGTATGACAAATTCGTACATGGCAGCAGTTGTTAGAACACTTTGCCAGTTTATTTTATTTGAAGATCCCGCATTCATGAGTCCGAAGCATGTAGCCTATGTAGCATTGCTCGACATCTAGCGATGAATTCCACACAATCCGGTGCTAAGGGCTGTTTTGAACTTGCTATGAGGTATGAACAAAGCTCATTGTTGAAGGCTTAATGATGACTTCAAGACGAAGAACTGTATCATTGGTTGGTTATACCATGTAGTTTTAGAGACCTTGTCTCATATACATTTCTTCCATATCCTTTCATTGTTTATTATATGAATTTTTAAAATCTTGCTTATGTTGTTCTGATAGCAAAGTTTATCAGACCCTAAGGTTGTACACATATTATCTGATAGGTTCTCACTAGAAGTTCCACCATCAGATGGCTAACACCTAATTTTCACCATAATGTCTCTTAAAGGGTATATTCAATTCACATGATCTTACCAGCAGTGCCACTATAAGATTTCACGGTTAATCTGTATTGATTAGTCTCGTCTGATACGACAAATGTTCCATATTCAGCTGCTGCAGTCGAAAAACGAAAATCTTCAAGATACACGTATAGTTTGTAGTCACCTTGAGATGTTAATCTGTGTAAAATTTCGTTTCCTAGAACAAAAAACATACATGTAGTCCATGGACAAGTCTGTGTTTCTCTTATATAACAAAGAAAGGGTATGGAGTAAATGTACGTGAGACAAAGTCTCTAAAAACACACGGTAAACCAAGCAGTGGATCATTGGTTCTTCATCTCGAAGTCACTATGAGGTCTTAACAATGGGCTTTGCTCATACCTCATAGTAAGTTCAAAGCGCTTCTAGCACCAGTTTGAGTGGGATTCATTGTCAGATATCGAGTAACGCTACAGCCATTATGTTTTATTATATAAACAATTTCTACTTTATTTTGTTTACTCTTTATTCAATGTAAACAGATATTTCATTATAAGTAAACCATTCTTTTTATCGGAAATTCAATTTTGTGACGATTTTCGTCTTGCGTTTGGCACACATTTTCATGTTCTCAACTCTGTGGATGACATCATGCGTAAAGTTATTAGTTTTTAAGGTTCAACATTCAAGCAATTATTCTTAATTTAATTTGGCAATAGGCGAGCAAAGTTTTGGGCTGTGTCCAAAATTTGTTTTGCTTATTTTAAATTTTGGAAATTTTAAATTTAATCTTGATCTCTGTCATTTATTCTACGTCTTCTCAACGTCTTGATTCTGCTTGTGGACAATTAGAGCCTGTAATTCTCGTTCACTCCGAAAATTGCGGATGCATTACTGAAAGTTGCATTTTGCACTGATAGATATGACGTATTAAACAAAAATTTTCACGTCATAAATTTCAGACGTCATGTTTTGATGGAAAACGTTTCCGAATATTCTTTTTATCGTGAATTCTAGGAGTCACATGACAAAACTTACAGATCATATAACAAGTATAAAGTCATTTCCAAAACTACTGAACTGTGGGTAAAACACATTCCAATTTCACTGCTTAAAAATTGATTGTTTTTAGAAACTAATTTGCAAATAAGTGAGATACGTCATCTTCTCTAGTACTGTAGTTTAATATTTTGGATATAAACTTTTATACATCTTTCTGGTTTTTGTTATTTCCAACTGTTTTGATTAAATTTGAATTAAAATTAATTAGTTGTCAAAATCGTAATCTGCTGCAACTAAATTTACAGGAACTTTGATATTTAGCTTTCCAACAATATGCCAAAAATTCCCCAAAATGTACTATGACAAGCAACACGCACAACCGATATTCTTTGATTGCGAACATGAATTCATGAAATATTCTAACAATGTAAAAGTAAATACAGACGAATACCGAAGCATGAAATGTGGATCGGAAGAACATTTTTAATGTATAATTCGTTTAACGCGGTAAATTACACGTAATAGATAGTGAGACAACGGACGCAAAACAAATCCATGATCACTGCCAATGGAAAAAAGGTTTTGAGTCATAGTCTTTGCTTGTTATTTCTGTAATAAACTCAGTATCCACTCAAAAATGCCAATTGTCATTCGCAAAATAAAAGCATTGTAACGATATGTCAAAATTCTGTGGTAACGATTCGCCGTTTCAGAAATTAAGAAATTGTGGGTACATTGATTATACTACCAATTTATGGTGTAAGAACAATTGTTTTTCAACCAATGACATTATGGTATTTACGTTCTGGACCAATCAAAATATTTTCGGTGTGAACTCTATCCACAATGCTTTAGTTTCTGAATTGGCGAATTGAGCATAATTTTGTTTATAAATTTTAGAGAGAGTAATTCTTCTCTCCTGATAAATCGCTGTGAAAGCTATCGACACGACAATACCGACAAGGAGACGCAACAAGAGATGACAAATACCTAGCCAGTGTTCTTTATCCACATCTCCAAATCCATGTTTGTACTGCTTCCAGTCTCGATAAAAGTCAACGGAACCATCTTCTCGTCTTTGGAATACCTTGTTTGGAATAAAAAAGAAAAATGTGTAAATTTTCAATTCTTATGAAACTTAACTTATTTTGTTGAAAAGATATAAATACAATCAATTTAGATAAGATATCCGTCTTCCAGCTGTAAATCGGCGAGATAATTATCATAGTACAAAAAAAATTAGACTCTTGAAAAAAAAGTAATTATTACTGTGATAAGGAGGTGTGAATTCATAATAAAAATAGAAGTCACATATATTGTTTCTTCTATGATAATAATCTCAACTGGAAGACAGTAACAACGGATGTGGTGACTTTAGAATTTGATTCCAATTTCTTGCTTCGGTCAAGGACGTATATTGAGAAGGATGAGCATCTCGTAATAAAATGGAAATATACCGCGAGATGTGAGTATAACATCAATTTTGGGGCACTATTTTCAAAGCATTAAGGTAGGCGCCACTGTTGATTTCTGCGGACTTCTCTGTCTTTTTCCACATCATAACATGTAAAATATATTGCTCATGAACACCCACTTTTCATGTTATATTCTAAAGGCATAGTCGTTTAAGGAATTTTGGACAAAATTTCACGAATTGACATATTTCTTCACTCGATTTTCAAATGAAATTTCTATACACAGCCTAAGAAAAACCTAGAAATGGGCAGTTCCCACCAAATCGTTAACTGCTTGTATCTCAAACAATGGAAGTAGAATACCGAAGGAACAAGGGAAGTGATGACCACAAAAACCGAAGTCCAAAGAGATGGCAAAAACGGCAACAGAGAAAAACAAAGACAAAACAAGGACGTGAGACAGCTTCAAAGCACGGAGTAAAAAAACATAACATTGCAATCATTTCATGTACGTAATACTTTTTTTATTTTCTTGTCAACCTTTCATTAAGTTCTACTTATTCAGGACACTTTCATGAATATGTAAAAGACAGGAAATGGGGTAAATGTCAAGGAGACGACATCTCATCTCCAGGTTAAAACGGCCCAAATCAAAGCATCTAGTCTTCAACAATGAACTTCTCATTACTTTCATTTCAAAGGTGTCAACTACCTTAAAACAACATAAATATAATAATATAATAATGTTGGTCGCAAAAATTGTTTTCTGTTTACTGAAGATTTTAAACGTCACTAAACATCAATTTTGTGCGATTCCCTGAACTACTCTTAAAGTCCTTAGGTCTATTTTTACCGATGTAAACTTGAGTGAAAAAAAGTTTTGATTACAAACTTCATAATTGGGAAAATTTATTCACCATTTTTAAATTTCAATGCACCCATGGGGCGTGCAGGCAAATTGAATATCAAAAGAAAGTTGATGATTTATACCGGTCGTATTTTTTCAAATTTTGCTTCATTGGGCTTTACAACAGTTTTTTTTTTTGGGGGGGGGGAATTTAGAAGTAAAATGTGAAAAGAATATTTTATTTTAAAAGGAGAAAAGTCGGGATTAATGTTAAAATAATAAAAATGTGATTCAGTCTAGGGTTGACGTAATTTCCTGGCATGTTTTGTGAGTAAATGCTGTTTTTATGCAATCCAACGGTTGACGTCCTTATTCTCTGAAATAATTAACGGAAATACATGTTTATCACTCAAATATCAAAGTAATATAGCCCTTTTCAAAAGTGTTGTTATCTTTTCCTGGATTTGAACTCTGCTTTCGAATGGAGGTACAAACACTCTTCGCTTCCGGTTGTCACTCGTACGCTTGGCTAACAATACAAAACTTAAACACTGATTACATTTTAATTCTAACAAAATTAGTGTAGTGTCACAGTAAACAATGACACATATGTATTTTTAAGAACTGTGTTCAGGATGAGCAATACTTGCCGTGTTGGGTTGATAACCAAAACTGTTTATTTGTATTTAAATGCCGAAAGCGAAGGGTGGACCAAGTGATTTTTTTGAAAAGGTCTATATGAACAAAATTTGTGAAGAGAAAACTAGTACAGAAATGACATGTATCAAACTAGACGAAAAGATGAAAGGTGGACACATTTTGCTCAGATAATGCAGTTGCAGAACAGATAGACAAAAATACGGAACATCAGGTTTCCTGTCAATGTACTAGGTCTACCGACCATGTCAAGTCGGAAAATGCGTCCAAGATGTTTTTTTAAAGGGGGTGAGGGGGTGTTCACAGCGTTTGAGCGATATGAATACAAATGAACAAACTAAAAATTGTTTAGTAGGCCTCAATTTACAAATAAATTTACACCAAATAAACACAAATTAAAAAACGAGAGAAAATGAGAAATTTTCAAGAAAGAAACGAAAGTCAAGAGCCCGCAACTTGTCGGCCAGTACGGCCTTCTTCTAGGGGCAACCGGGCATGAAATTGTAAAAAAATGAACTAACAAGATGTTTTTAGATTTTCTGTCCGCATGTTCCTAGAAGAAGGCCATACTGGACGAGACATTGGGCTCTTGACTTTTTTCACTTTATTTTTAGTTGTATCTTTTAATGTACATTTCGTGTATTTTTTTCTTTTAATTGTAGCCTACTATACTAAAAAAATTCTTTGTTCATTTATGTTTATTTTTCGTCACTGCACAACATATAGTTTTATTTTGATATGAATTCAACACTTTCCTTAAAAGATACGTGTTTACGCTATTGATAGGTTATAACATATATATATATATGTTATAATATCATTGTAGTGGTCAAAGATGTTCTCGATAATATCACATCCTAAGATCCTAAGACTTTAACTCAGTTGGACTTTGACTTCAGACGCATATATATATATATATATATATAGTTTTTTGTAAATAGTTTATTGTTTTATTATATATTTTGTTGTTTTGAGAAAGACTCGGATAGAGTTGAAATATAAACAGTATTTATACTAGTGCTATTCACATTGTTCATACTGAAAGTTTATATATATATATATATATATATAACTTAACCGTACTCCCTCTATACTTAAATTATACCATTATACACTTCATGGCTATGAATCATTTGTAATGCAAGTCCCAAATGAAATGGTTAAATAAGTTTATATTAACAGAAATAATATATTCATCTTTTGATAAACAATTACGGAGCTATTTGAGAGGAACAGACGTGATATCAATTGCAAACTTAAAAGTGTTATAGGATACAAGATTGCATAAAAAATGTGAAAGATTGGGGTATATTTGATACAGAATGAGATATTAATACTATTTTTCTTCCGTAGTGCGACAGTGTTCTACCAGCAGACTAGCCTCCTTGAGCTAGCAGGCAGTTAAGCAGCGAACACCCCTTGACCCATTCTAAATTACGTATTGTCTTTTTCTCTCCTTTCAAGATTGTGGTCATGGAGTTAATAGTCTACTTGTATTGGGTTTTATTAGTATGTCTTTATACTATAGGGAAACGGGACAGATAAAGGGGAGGTTTGGGTACCCATAAACCGGTTTAACCCTACCGCTGGCTTCTGCTAGTGCCTGTACCAAGTCCGGCTGTCCCGAGTTCCTATCGTTTTCTTTGTCAGATACGTGTTTTTCCTGTGTAGTTCCGGCATGTAATTTTAATTTTCAGCCATTGTAAGTGTTTCCTGTTATCAATTTGTTAAAATTAAACACTTAGTGCATGATGTTAAATAACGGTAGTTGAATGCAGAATTTGATGTTCAGGAAATTCGTCTTAACATTATTTGAATCTATAGCATATGAACCTATATGTTCATCTATATGTGTTGCAGCTACAATAGCTTCTAAAAGAGAAATCATACTATGAGATTCCATGACCTTGCTATGACTGAATAGTGATTGTATCATCGACTTATTTTCCAGTCTTTGTTATAGTCGTGGGGCTATGTGATTTTTTTCAAGTAACCGTGCTAACGAACACATTTTTTTATGAATGAACAAATCATCTCTTAATAAATCAGAAAACAAAAGCAGGGCTCTACATTAAGGCTTGTCCGACTTGTCCCTTCCAGTTCAAATTGGAACCGGACTGGTAAAACTAAGAGGACAGGTAAAAATCAAATGCAATGGAATCTGCACTGTTTGGACAAGTAACAATTCATTTCGGACAAGAAAGTCTCAAGTTTTCATGTCCAATGGACAAATCCAAGCAAAAGCTAATGTAGAGGCCCGGATCATCGTGTTCAGACATCAAAGCTTCTTCATTGTCACTATACCTCGTCAGTAGTACCGTATTTGTGTTTTCACCAACATTTAAGATTAAATGCCAAATTACCGAAAAAAGTACCTTGCATTTCGTTACGACTGCTTAAAACTGATAATATAATAATTTGACCTTCATTTAAAGCAAGAAGTACTTGCATATCACGTGAGTACATTCAAGTCGAAAACTAAGCTCCCCCCCCCCCCATTATTCACTTACCAACTATCAGTCATATCTACTGAAGAAAATACTTGCTTTCAGAAAAGCACCATTCATCAAAATCTTTGTTCTATACTATAAATAGTTATCTCGTAAGTAAATGCATATCAAACACCTTGCCACAGATTTAGAATTGTAACATGATTATATACGAGTTTCCTACGCCCCTGCTTCTTACCTTACCTAACTTGTAAAATGCATTGTCTATTAAAATCAACATATTAAACAAATTTGCTCTGTTTTTGTTTGCACCACTCGCGTGTACATCCCGGCTTTATTCAATTCGTGCTTTCAACCAGCTGTACAAATTATATGTACATAAACGAAACTTTTAAGCATACAATAACCTACATACTTAAAATGGGAATAATATCGTCTTTATGTTTTGAAAGTTTTGTGTTTGAAAAAAATAATGAAATTATGTTTTCTATTAATATTTATATATAATAACATCCCCTTATTGAGATAAGAGGTTTTTAAGTGATACATTTTCTATACTCGCAGTACAAATGTTGCTTATTTTAAATATTTTAAGATCAATAAAATATTAAAAATCATTTTCAAAATATTTTAATGTTAAATTCCAATTTCGATGGACGCGCAGTTTTAGACTCCCGAGACACCTGGATATCGAATGTCGTTATAAAACAGTATTGCTTTTTTCTGCAGATAGATTAACTTAATTTTCATTTTATTCTATTTGTTAAAATAAACGCACAAAACTCTGTAATAAACAATGAAATGATATGGAGTAAAAACACTCGAGTTCCTACAAATAACTAAATACCGAAGTCACTGTGAATTTACTTTCTGCATATATGCGCGTTTCGACAACTTATGTCTCATCAGTGCAGATAAAATCTAAACGTTTGGAAGACCATAAACTCAAACATGTTTGAAAACTGATAGAGAACAAATAACCAAAGAGAACCAAAGTGATCTAAATTTAAAGCCAAAATCAGCTAAGGACAGAGCTTTGTATGAGGGAGGTTCTCCTTAGTTTTCAATAAGATTTACAAAATTTTAGATATTGGAAGGTTTCAAACATAATCGGTTTTCGGGTCAGCACCGAAGTACTGACTACTGGGCTGGTGAATACCCTCGGGGACTAACAGTCCACCAGCAGTGGCATCGACCCAGTGGTAACAAATAACTCAATACCGAAGTCGAAACATGGCAAAACAAAGCAACGAAGCATCTCTTTTATTGTTTTTTCCTCATTTTGAGGCCTTCAAAGATGAGTTTTGCTAATACCCCAAAGTCAGTTGAAGACGGCCCATAGCACCGAATTTTAACAAATCTCTGTCAAACATCTAGCATTCTATATGTAAATATTTATACTTTTGGATAACTATTTACGTGAAAAATATGAAGATTAAAATCTTACCGTCCACCCTCCTCTAGTACAATAAACGTAGACAGGTGTCGTTGACGGATATATTCTATAAATACCACTGCTACTTCCGGAGGGAATATCTCCACAGTCACGAGGGTTCATAGTCCATAACTGCTATGAAGGATATAAATAGTCTTTATCTTTATAACATTGTAATTAACAAGAATCTCTACAGTCATTTATTCTTATTCCAGAAATAAATGCACTGCGCTAATATAATGATTTCTGAAATCGAAATGACATCAAAATTTGGACCCACGATGCTAAAAGTCTTAATAGCCAGTTTTTAACCCGTCTAACAATTTTATTCACTTTTATGTTAAACATATCAAAATAATTTACAAGACAAAGACAATTCTGATGTTTACGTGCAAAACATTTTGTATTTGTCTTCTGGTTGAAAAATTATATAGATGAATGTGGGTAAACACAACCAGTTGTAATAAATTTTATCAAATGACTAAATACTAAGATGTTTCTGTTATCTAAAATGTCATTTTCCTACAATTTTTTGTATGCATATTTCACATTTATACAGTATTTTTAGATGGCTAACGCATAGCTGGGAACAATTAAATTGCAAATTTTCAGATAAAAACTCCTTATTTGATAGATATAATAAATTTACAGTTAATTATAAAAAAAAATCTAAAATGCTTAAAAATCCCCATGTCTTACAAATATTGGCCCAGATCATATGCCAATTACTATTTAAACTTCAAACTTCATATCCGAATATATCTTATGATTTTCTACATATGAAACAAACGGAGATGATAAATTCAGCGACATTTCCCACTTATATAATTTCAGCGACAAAAACATACGAATTCAGCGACATTATATTTTATAAAATCAGCGACATTTACATGTACCTGTTAAGAGTGACAATGTCCGTGCTCAATTAAATCAGAAAATGTGCATTGAACATTAATGAAAGGTCATGCCTTGTATTCCACAAGTTAGAAATACTTGAATTTTGAGATATTATACAATCTGTATTGTTCCCGTTTGTACACTTAATTTCCCTGTGACAGTCAAAGCCACAGGACGCGGCAGTGTTCTTATCGTGAGATAACGTATCTATCTTCATTTTGAATGTATTACTATTTTGTCTCAGTTTGCTTTTTAGTTTAATAGTGCTAGTGAACTATTAGTCTCCGGGGGTATTCACCAACCTAGTAGCCAGTACTTCAGTTCTGAAATGAAAACCGATTTTATTTGGAAACTTTCAATTGAAAACCGATTTCATTTGAAAAGTTTCAAAATAAGAAAATTTTGTTAAAAACTAAGCAGTATCTTCCTCTTGCATAGCTCTGTCTTTAGCTGATTTTGGCTTTACTATTTAGATCCTATTCAAGCAATTACAGTACATTATTTGAGTACCCGAGGACGTCAATCGTAGATTTGACGGTCAAAATGCAGTTTACAGGCGACGCGTAGCGGAGCCAGTAAACGGATATTTTGACCGTCAAATTTGGGTATTCAAATAATGTACTGTTATTGCGATTCTAATGCAATTAAAAACCGTTTATCGATATCATGTTCTATTTTTAACTTGTGTATTTGTATCCATACAAGGAACCAGACTAAACAGGGAACCTACCCTGTCCCAGGTGTGTAGATGGTGGAATTGACGGTCAGTTCTGACCATTCAAAACTTTCGTTATATAAACATTGCATTAGAATGATAATTTGTTTTCTATCAGCTTTTGGACATATTTTGATTTATGTTTTTCTAAACATTTTAATTTTATCTGCACAGAAGAGACATAAGTTGTCGAAATGACCATATGCAGAAACTAAATTTACAGTAAGTTCAGTAAGATTCATAGTATTATTCAGAAAGAAAAAAATATTGGTCCATTCATTGACATTAATCTTGTACATTGGAGAAACAATTACCTGTAACAAGTACTATCCGAATGCTTATTTTCTGAGAATTTAAGTTTATTTCATTTATTTGCTTATATGTAAAATGTAATGGATGCTTTATTCTATTTCTTCCATATAAGTTATGAAAATTTGGATGTCGCTGAATTAACATACAATAGACAGAAAAAGCGTCGCTGAAATGATATACTGAATTACTCAAAAAATGTCGCTGAAACGATAGTTGCTGAAATGATACTGTAGCTGAATTTCCACGTGTTAGGATGTATGTTCTTTATTTTTTTTGATATGGTGTACACTTTGTTTATAATAACTATTATGTAAATTTATGTAAACTCTAAAACATTAAAAGCTATGGTTTAACTCCCTCACTCGCAGTTTTGTTCTTAGCTAAATTTAATAGATATTACTGATTATTCGAATTCGTTTGGTTTTATACATTTTAAACATTTTGTGAAATTGTGGATTTCCTATGTTTGGATGAAGAATTAAATTCCGAAATGGCCATACAGCTCATTAAAATTAATTGCAGTCGGAGTTAACATCTGTGTCATGGTCTCATGTTCATTTATTCCATATCCGTAAAATACTTCATACAGGAGTTTTTCTTTTAATGCAGTGTGGAGTTGTTAAAACAATTCCCCGTGTTAAGATGTATGCTATTTCTTTTTCTTAGATATGGTATACATGTACATGAGATTTTATCTGATGTGTACACTTTGTTTATAAGTATAATGTAAATTTATGTAAATTCTAAAACCTAAGCTTAAACTCCCTCCATCGTAGTTTTGTCCTTATCTATATTTGAAATTACTGATTATTCGAATTCGATTGGTTTTATGCATTTTAAATATTATGTAAAATTGTTAATTTCCTATGTTTAGGTTCTAGTACTGCTGATGAGGAATTAATTTCCGAAATGGCCATACAGCACATTAAAATTCATTGCAGTTGAAATTAACATATGTGCATGTTAATTTACTCCATATTCTTTCGTAAAATACATAACGTCAGCTATATGCTTCGATTTAGCAATAAATTTTGGAAAATTCTAAATTGCTAAAGATTTCCATTTTAATCAATGTCTTTCTAAATATTCGGTTTCAGTGTACAGTGCATAATATGATAAAAATCCACGCAAAATTTATATAAGTACCATAAAATTGATGTGTTTTGACTACTTATATATGCGACAGTTGGCAAAAACTAGCCAATTTTTGCAATAATTTATCGGGATAGGGGCAGGATTTATTAATGTATGGAGTGTGTATTACCTAAATATAGCCATTATTCTTATCATTTGTAAAACTAATATAACAAACTTTCATTTGATACCTATTTTAAATAAAATTAGTTTACTCAGCAAAAATATAAGAAAAAAAAACTTGGTTATGAACGGAAATATATATATATATTTGGTCTTTTTAAAAATATTACTTTGGTCACTAAAGGCATATAAACTAATAATATAAAATACCAAAATTACTTAATTTTAGTTTCTGCATATGCCCATTTCGACTGCTTATGTCTCTTCATTAAAAAAATTTCCAAATCTATAAACCGAAGTACGTGCTGAAGCTGGTAGAGAACATATAGCCAACACGATCTAAACAGAAAAGCCCAAATTCACCTAAGGACAGAGCTACGCATGAAGAAGATACTCCTAAGTTTTTAACAAAATTTTGTTAAAAAACAACGGCAGTAGAATACCGAAGGAACAAAGCACAAAATTACACAAATCAAAGTCCAGAGACAAGGCAAAAGCAAGAACACCAAAAGACGGAAGACCAAAGACACCACATGACCACAAAACAAACAAACATTACATATACAACACAAAAAACTAAAGCACTGACAGTGTGAACTCTCAAAAAAAAAGAGTGACATCAGGTGCTCCGGAAGGGTAAGCATGTCCTGCTCTGCACACAGCACCCGTCACACGGTCAGTGAGGTATATGTTTTGAAAGATCTGTTAGGTAACTGATTGGTTATTGTCATTTTCTAACCCTTAGACAAAACCAACTAAAATTATGGTACGTGTAACTTCTCTAACCCTCAAGCAGTACCAAGGTGAAATTTTGAAAAGCTTTTGTAATCATTTTAGCATTCAAACGTGGACAAGGACAGTGTTAAATAAGATATTGCAAGTTTTCGGGCCAGCGCCGAAGTAGTGACTTCTGGGTTGGCGAGTTCATTCGGAGATAAACATTCCACCAGCAGAGGAATCGGCCTAGTTGTTAAAAATAACAAAATATCGAAGTTACTGTTATTTAAGTTCCTGCATACGCACATTTCGACAACTTATTTCTTTTCAGTGCAGATCAAATCAAAATATTTGGACGTCTATAAACCGAAACACGTGAAAATTCTGATAGAGAACACATAACCAATAAGATCTAAATAGAAAAGCCAAAATTCATCTAACGGTAGACCTATTCAAGAGGAAGATAACCTCATGTTAACATGTTTCATATTCAAGAAAATGCTTTCAAAGACTCATAACAATGTTCAGAATTGGGAATTGAAATGCACTTCGGGTTTTATAGACCATCAAACATACGCAATGTCAAAGAAAAAATCAACATTTCTTAGAGGTGAGGGTACATTTAAAGCTCTGTGGAACATATTAGGTATAAATATCGCAAAAATTTGAAGTTTGGGTTCTTTGTTAAGCCTTATACAATAGGTTATCATTTGATAGAAAAAGAAGGGAAACGGGGATTGTGTCAAAGAGACAACGACCCAAAGGGGAGTAATAACAACTCAAAGCCACCATAAGATCTTCAATGAACGGTTAGAAAACCCCAGAGATACCTGTTCTTTATAAATGGGAAGCATTGGATAAAATTTTTAAGGAACTGAAAGAAAATCTAAGAAAAAAAAACAAAACTTTCTGTGAGTGGGTCTTAAAATTGGCCCTATTCCACAACTGTGTGCAGGTTATGCCCGTGATAAAATGGAGGATGTAAGCGCACTTGGAAAATCCAACCCACGGACTAATTGAAAATGAAAGAAGAAAAATACAAAATGTACGCATCAGGGCAATTATATAATACATACCTGGTGTCAGTATTTTCCAAAGTACCATTGAATCTACAGATGGTGTGGTGTGAGGATAACATAAGTAATTCAAAGTACATGTAAACGAATTACTCTCATAGGTGGCGCTGCAGCATTTGTCATGGATTGTACAAATGGCTGAACAAATTACCGCACTATTTGCCATATATTCAGCAATTTGTGTTGAATCTTCCTTGATACGGACATTTTTCTCAAGTTCAAATTCTATTTCAGTTGATTTGACAAAAACATTCAGCAGAGCATACACTTTTATCCCAATAATAAACTTTAACGCAATATTCATTTTTAATAGTATCTTAACTTTCAACAGAAACTTCTTTTCCTAATTTACAAAAATTAAGTTAACCCCATCTTGTTGTTGTATATTTTCCAAATTTACAAAAAAATCATGATTAGCCATCTCGATGTTGTATTTGGTATAATCAAATATGCCCACATAAAGATGTATTGGACAATCTCACACCTGTCTATAAAACATCATTCTAAAAAAAAAATCATTAAAACATGAATATTTTAGTAAAATAAGTGTGGCAAATTGGCTATATAATGCAAAAATGAAACAGTCGGGGAAATGGTTAACCAAAAACTTTGCCCTAAGTCGAAAAAAAAACAAAACAAAAATGAAACAGCATCTGAATATAAAAGATAAAAACGGGATCAAGTGCCCAATATTTCGACATGAGATGTTTTTTTGGGGGGAAAAGTAAAAGTATTGTTTGCCGGTGTGATTAGTTAGAAGGTTTAACGTCCACTGAGCAATATTTCAGCTATATCAGGGCGAGGAAAGGCTAATCAATTCAACATTATACATGAAAGAAGAAAAAAGTAAAAGTGGAAGGGACAACCGAGGCAACGTTTTTTTATTGCCACTAAGAAAGGGGAGGAATGGGTAAGGACAGGACTTCTATCCAGACTTCTATACGAGTCCTAGTTACTCGGCTCTCCTTAGAAAAATATAAATGCGGTCTTTATACTGCATGTATAAGAGTATTGATATTAAAGGGGATTTTTAGTACTCATTCTTGTAAATTAAAATGGATTTGTCTAATAAAGAACTCATTTTACTTACTAAAAGGACATAATTACAACCACATAGCCGTAGCATATACATCTACAGTGTACCTTAATTTACTAACAGTACCAACAGAAAACACACGCTACTACACTGAATGCCACCAGCAAGCTGGAATTTCTCGCTGACCATTATTGTCCAGTTTAGAGGAAAGATATTTCAAAAGACAATCGAGTTTCCAATCGATGTGAATTGTACCCATCTCTAAGCCGACTTGCTTTTGTACTTAATGAAACATAATTTCTTCCAAATTTTACCAATGACAATAAAATTAAGGTAGCTCAACCCTTTAATTTCTACTACAGATTTATTGATGATGCCATGCAACTTAAATATAGTAAATTTGCTTTCTATATTCCATTAATATACCCACCAGAACTTGAATTAAAGGAGACAAGAGATACTGACTATTCTTTCACATAGTGAATTTTACGATAGTGGCAATCTCGATAAGCACTGAAATTCATTATAAAAAGTGACATTGCGTATATATTCTCAGTTGATCCAATATGCTAGAGCATGTATTTTTGTTTACAACGACACAGACATTTAAAAGTACGATGTAGAATAATGGCATTTCTGAAGAAATTTATTGGATGAATTGATTTATATTACTAGGAGAACAGGTTACTCTAGACGAAAATTTCGTAGTGCATTCTTCGTAAAAAAATTTTTTTGATAATTTTTCCGTGACGTCATAATAAATTTTACTTCATAAAATTCATGAGGGAATTTGACCGCTGGTGTTACTAAAAGGTTAAATACTAGGCACTACCCCTAACCCGTACCGAACCCTGACTATAACCATAACCCTAACCAAGCCCTAACCCTGACGCCGTGTGCCCTAACGCTAACCCTAAATTAAGATGGATATTATTGGAGTGCGTTTTGTACCCCTATTAATGCTGATTATTTCCATATTTTCGGAATTTACCACCCTAGATAGTGTGTGACCCAGTGGTTTCTCTCCCCTAGCTATTAAGGTCACCCGAGAGCTTGCTAGCCGGTTGACCCAGCGAAATCTCAAATGCCATGTGACACGATTTGAACAAATCAGATTAAAGATATTTAAATGAGTATATAATATTATAAGAGTTATCTCGATTTTTCCATAATCCCAACCAAAGTTGCTTTTATTATTATATGTTAACGTAGTGCTTCTAATATGTCTTTAGTATTAAAGTTTTTTCCCTTTCCCGTAACCCTAACCTTAAGCTGTAGTGTTGTTGGACAGTCGGTAATAGATATATCACGACTAACTCTAACAGAAATAATTTGGATGTCTTATATCAGGTTCGCGTTCGTCATCTCCCGTTACCATAACCCTTTATCAAGTTTTTTCCCTTTCCCATTACCCTATTGATGCAAAGTTATTTCCCCCTTTTTATTGTAATATTTCCTTATCATTAGAGTGTTTTCCCCATTTCCATAAAAATAATATTAGCTGCTATGAATATTATATGTTATTTGTTATTATTTTATTGTAATACTTTGTATGCCGATTTGGTTTGTACCGTACTCTATCCAAGCCCTAATCCCTACCCCTATTCATTTATCGTCAACCTGGCCCTAAAGATAATCTTCACCCTAACCCTAAGTACAGAGCGTACTTTAATAATAGGTTAGCTTAGCGCTAGGGCCAGGGTAAGGATTAATGATTTAGGGTACGGATTAGGGCTTGGATAAAGATCGGTAAAAACCAAATGGGTTTACACATGGTTATATAATAGTCATAGAAACTAATGTAGGTGTTATGGAAAAGAGAAAAACTCTAATGATAAGGAAATATTACAATGAAAGGGGAATTAATTCTGCATTAAAAGAGGTACAGAACGTACTCCAAAATTCTGTTATGGGAAAAGGAAAAAACCTCTAATAATTAGGACATACCAGAATAACATAAAATAATCATAGCAACTACGAAGACATGATAGACGACGCCCAAAATATTTCGCTATGGATGGATAGGGTAGAGGAAGTTTAAAGTCATTATTCCTGATTGTCTAAAGACACTACAGCTAAATGATAGGGTTAAGGTTAGAGGTAAGAATTAGGGTTTAGGGTTATCGGAAAGGGAAATAACTGTGTAATACTAAGGATATATTAGAAGCACTACTCGGGTTAGGGTAATGGAAAGGGAGATAACTCTTATACATGTAATAAGGAAATAACTCTGCATTAATAGAGGTACAGAACGTACTCCAAAATTCCGGAACGTTCCATCTATTAGAATGGCGGGTCAAAGAGGCCAAACTGGGTAAAAATGGCGTCCCTGTATAAGCGGACAAAGGGAAAATTATTCTATGAACATATGAAAGGTGTTTATGACTGGATAATAGATGAACATGTCATTAATCAACATTTGACCCCCGTTGGGTCATTTCCAACCAATGTATTTTAGGTCAAGAAAATATATATGAAAATTCCCTAATAACACTCAACTGTCGTCGGCAACTTTTTTTTTATTTCTTAATTGTGCAGACTTTATATTAAATTTCTTGAAACTTACAAATTATTCAATTGCTATCAGTATTCATATATTGATGACACCTAAGGAATATTTAAAAGTGGAGATCTTATTTGAAATCACAACATTTGTGTTGCATTCAATAGAAAAGAGTTATAGTGTAAAGTGCACATTGCCGATTTTGTTTGAAAACTTGCAATATCTAAATTTAGAAAATTTTGATAAACTAAGGAGAATCTCTCTCCTGCAAGCTCTGTCCTTAGCTGATATTGACTTTCCTGTTTAAATACTATTGGTAATTTGTTGTCTTTCAGCTTTTAATCATATTTCGGTTTATGGATTTCCAACTGATTTGATTTTATCTGCACTGAAAAGACATTCAGTTGTCGAAATTCACAGCAACTTATGTATTTTTTTTTATTATCGCTAATTTGCTTGATTTTCAATTGTTCCGGAGCGACGATAATTCTATTATCACTGCACTGTGCGGATATGAACATATTATCGTCAATCTCTATGGAACGTTAGCAACAGTGTATTAATATGACGTCGCGTGACGTTTCATGAAAAAATAATCCTATCAAAAAAGCGTTACATTTAACTAAAAATTACATATTTAACCTTAAAAAAATATTTCAATAGAAAAAGAAACATATATCTGGTATATATTAATAACAAAATTAGCGATAAAAATACTATTAGTAATTTGTTTTGCTCGGATGGATTTCTCAGCTCGTATTGCATCTCGTGCTTCGCACTCGATGCAATACAAGCTGAGAATTCCATACTCGCAAAACAAATTACTAATAGTATATATATATATATATATATATATATATATATATATATATATATAAAGAAACTTCACTGTAGTCTTAGACAGTATGTAAATTTCAAATAGCAAGAAGCACTTTGCTGGTAATAGGGGAGATAATATTTGGAGACTTTGGTTATTTCTTTTATATATCTGAAGATTAACTTAAAAATTTAGGACCATGTAAACTTTACAAATTAAAGACCATTTAAGGTTTTTAAGCATTTTAGTTCGCTGTCCGTTATTAATGTGTAACTTCATTTTGATAAAAATGAATTTAAACCCAAATTGATAAAGCTAAAAAATTTAAGAGTAAAACTGAAGTCTGTATTTCCAATTTTGAATTTGCACGAGACATTCTTGTTTATGAATTCAAAATCATTGTCCAAAAAAATATAAAATGTGTAAAATATTCTGTATAATTCAACAGAGTCTCATGTCTCAGTGGAAGAACCAGGAGACATTAGATTTTGTGGATGTTCTGATGTTTTAATGGTCTTCCTTGTATTGTCTACAATTATTTAGCTTGTACTGCTATTTTCCACTGTTCGTTGCACAATTGTATATCTGCTGACCCGCATTCAAAATTCAAGTCTGTCTGTCTGTCTGTACACAGCGACAACAAACCGATACACCAAGGGCTATGTGACAGGAATTGTTGGTCACTTAACGGATCAGCCACTCTTCTACATATTTCCTGTTATTCTTGAGTTGATACTGTTTATTTTCTGCATGAACTTTGAATTTTGGCATTTTACACGTTTATTAAATATTATAAAATGTGCCTATATTATCAGTTTGTGTATTGACTAATAAATGTTTTTTACACATTAAGGCAATTCAAATTTAACACAAATTGAGATAACACATGGTTATTGGGTCCGTGTTGTTCATCATTGTATGTGCATGTGTATTCATTTTTCATTTCGGTCCAGTAATCCTGTCTTTGTTTCTTTGTCTTTCCGATGTTGCTTTTGTCCCTGGATTGTTCGTTTTAGACTGACGGTTCGGTTCCCGCTTACTTTACAAAGACAAAACGAAAAAACAAAAATATACAAGAATGCCACAAGAAGCAGTAGTATACGTAGTGTGAAACCATACTAACACTGGAGGTAACATCAGTGGCCTCAGTAAGGTAAACATGATATACTGCAATAGAAAGACAATACAACTTGTACACCAGTAAGTGTCAACCGACTGAAAAAAAAAGAACCAAGAACATTTGCACAAAGTGTAAGATAAATACCCTAAAACAGTTTTGTACTAGGAAAAATTGACGGCACTGAACAGGCACATATGTTTTTTACTGGCATTTTTATATTTATATTTCATTAATTAAAATATGTGAATAGTCTTCCTTTTTTTGCGTTCTTTGAGGATTTCTTTCGGTTTTTTTAATATGCAAAATTAAATATTTCACTTCTGCCCCAAGCAAAGAGAAACAAAACAAGTTTATATAATCGTTAAGAGGAAGCTTGAAAAGGGATAATTGGATAAATATGGTATCTATCCTTTCTAGTTGTTATTTATCAAAGTATTACTGTCGAGAGGGTTGAACTTAAAAAAGATCAAGCTTTAGCTAGAACTTTTATGTTTAATCCTTGAGAAAGCAGAACTATGATAATCAACGACGTACAAATGATAAATTTTATTTCTCTTATCCTGAAACCAATGCAATTTTCATGATTTTTAGTTCCTATTCCGTGTGGGTCGCAACAATCAATACTGTGACATCGGAAATGAAAGTCACATTGCATGGAAATGAACAAAGATGATACTTTCATTGGTAAATCAATACAAACGAGTGATAATGTGTTTGCAAGCAAACACAGAAGTCGCCCAACCAGAATTAATTCTTGAATGTTCTCTGAAAGAAGAATGAGCCCACGATTTAAGAATTATGACTTTTAGACCTAAAACTCATTGTGATTCTGTCTATCAGTGTAATCAGTATTTTTAATTTACCTGTACACATTCTGTGATTGCATCAGAAAATCACTTCTACTTATATATTATGAAGTTAGGCATTTTTTCTATGGTGTGTAATTATGTCAAAATCTTAAATTACATTGAAATACATACAAGTTTCATTGAATTTTGACCACCCATTTTTTTTTAGAAAACTAGTATGTCAATTGTTCGAAATAAAATTGATAGGTCTTTCCCGGAAGTTTCGTCATAATATTCTAAAAATTGATCATCAATTTAAGCTTAATATGTACATTTATTGATACTTTTGTGATATAAAGATTTTGACTATGACCTTGAACTTTGACCTTGACCTAATTTGAAGGTCATGTCTCTTTGTATCTTCAATTATATTTGAGCTATAAGCAAAAACCCCCAATTCGGACATAAGAAATCGGTTTTCGGTCCCTAGGCCCAAAACGGTTGGACCAATAATTTTGGACCCATGTAACAAATGTAGATCTCAACAAGACACACATTTCTGCCATTACATTTAATCAGCTATCTATTACGTTTCTGAGATAATCCACAAACAAGGTCTGGGGTCAAAGTTCAAAGTGACCAATGACCATTAACCGTAGCATATTTAGATGTAACACACATTATCTAAGTTGAATGGAAAAGGTTCCAGGTTTCTATCTCTAACCGTTTTCGAGAAAAATGTACTTGAAGATATGACGAAATTTTCAAGGGGCATAACTCATGAACGGTCCACCGTAGAATTTCGGTCCAAATGTAACAAAAGTCCATCATGGCCTAACTAACATTTTTGTCATTACATTTTATCAGCTATCTTTTACAGTTTCCGAGTAAATCCAATAAAAAGATTTGGGGTCAAAGTTCAAAGTGACCAATAATGGTGGTCATTTTGAAAATTTCAACACCTGATTGCACATCTTTGGGTGGTGATCTACCCTCCTGTGAAGTTTGGTTATGACTGGACAAGCGGTTTCTGAGAATTTGGTGGGACAAGATGGTGGAAAGAGGCGGAAAAATAATAAGAAGAAACGGTGCAAACACAAGAAGTTGCCAAACATTGTTTGGGCGACTTAATAAAGAGCATATGCCTCGAGAAATTACATGTTAAATTGATTTAGACTCAAAATAAGTGTATCTAAGGTATATTTTGCTAATTGAAGATAAGTTTGTGACCTTTTCAATATCCAATGAAATTGCGAGATCAATTTTTGCACATGTTGGACAACACTTTGATCTCTAATGAATGGACGAGAACAGCATAGGAATTAAAAAAAATAATTTTCTGATGACATGTTTGATCATTTTTGCTTCGGTATTTGTTTCCCGATGTATTAAGTTTATATTGGTTCTGACCGGTTCGACAAATTTTCATATTCAACATAATGTTAAATAACTACCCATGCTATTTCTCGTCAAATCTATTCCGAATAAAATTCTCGGTGTTTCTCATTTATCATAAGAAAAAAAAAAGAAAATACAAAAATACCCATGCTGTACTAATGAATAGTAAATCCTGTACGCGTGTTTCAAGGAATATCCTCTCATCAGCAACACAAGAATCAAATAATATGGAAAGCCATAATCCAAGATAGTACGAAGGAATACTCATTACCAAAAATATTGTACTAGGTGGCCAAATCCAGTACGATTTCACCACTTCATCCCGATTATGACCATATTTTATCCACACTCGATAAATTCGAAAATAAAAAAAAAATTCGGCAAGCCTCCCAATTAAAGTTTTAAAATTCGACTTTCTTCAGTGGATAAAGTAAGTGAGAACCGAACCGTCAATCCAGAACGAATAATCCAAGGACAATGGCAACATCGGAAACAAAAAAGAAACAGACACAACATGAGTACGGCACAGAAAAGAAAAATGAAGATATACACACACAAAGATGAACAACACGGACCGAATTAAAAAAAAAACCCTGGGTGAGATCAGGTGCACCGGTAGAGTAAGCATCTCCTACTTCTTATGAGACACCCGCCGTGTTGAACATGTCAAATCCGGTAGTAAAGTCAAATCCGGTAGAGAAAACAACAATTAAGCTTTAGAGGGAAAGATCTGTTGTCATCTGGGAAACAGATATCCCATGGCGGTCTACAAGATGGTGATGTCGACCGTAAAACTTCTGGAGGCATGACTCCAAGTTTTGGGTAACATACCCTTGTTGAAGTAGCCTATTTGTGAGAAACCGGGCTCTAAAAAGGAAGTCACTGTATCGAACACAGGCTCTTGAATAGCGAATGAGCTGGGAGATGTAAACTCCATATGCCGGCGCTAATGGGATGTTGCTACAAAGAAAAGGGAAGTTTACTTTTGGAAAGGTAAAGTCATCGCGTTTGTCGTAGAGCTTAGTTTGAAGTCTACCTCTGTTGTCAATTTCAAGATGAAAGTCAACGAACGAGGCTGATGTAGAAGTGTCTATTATATCCTTAATTTCGAGCATATTTGGATAGATCAAATAACTAAAATACCGAAGTTACTGTGAATTTACTTTCTGCATTTGCGCATTTCGACAACTTATGTCTCTTCAGTGCAGATAAAATCTAAAAGTTTGGAAGACCATAAAATCAAATATCTTCCAAAAAACTGATAGAGAACAAATACCCAATATGATCTAAATGTGAAGCCAAAATCAGCTAAGGACAGAGCTTTGCATGAGGGAGGTACTCCTTAGTTTTCAACAAAATTTACAAAAATTCAGATATTGCAAGGTTTGAAATAAAATCGGCTTTCGGGTCAGCACCGAAGTACTGACTACTGGGCTGGTGAATACCCTCGGGGACAAACAGTCCACCAACAGAGGCATCGACCCAGTGGTAACAAATAACTAAAATACCGAAGTTACTGTGAATTTACTTTCTGCATATGCGCATTTCGACAACTTATGTCTCTTCAGTGCAGATAAAATCTAAAAGTTTTGAAGACCATAAAATCAAATATCTTTCAAAAAACTGATAGAGAACAAATACCCAATATGATCTAAATGTGAAGCCAAAATCAGCTAAGGACAGAGCTTTGCACAAGGGAGATACTCCTTAGTTTTCAACAAAATTTAAATGAAGAAAATCACCAAAGCGAGGGTTGTTTAGTGACAAAATAACATCTATATAACGGAAGCTAAAATTGAAGGATTGGGCCAGTTTTTTATCTTTATTTTGAAGAAGCCCATCGATGAATTCAGCTTCATAGGGGATAAAATATAGTAATGAAAGGGATTTTGTGGTGTTGTGGTGTAATCTTTATTTATCATACATAGTTAACAGTATCAAAACATGCTTTTCATAAATCACTAGAAAAACAAAGATAGTAACCTGAATTTTTCTTTAGATTTTCATTTTAAAAATATTTTGAAATAGCTATCTTTTGGCTAAAAGAGTCATCATGGATTTTTTAACTAGAAAAGGCAGAACAAAAACTTTTGCCTTATATTTATGTTCAATAGAAATAATTTATTTTTTATTTCAGTTCTATCATAGTGACCATTATTTTTTTAGCAGATTTTTAACAAGTATGAATATAGTCTGTAAAAACAGTTTTTAGATTTATAACACATATGAAACATGAGGAGACATGAACATGTTTAGGGTCGTATTTAAATCATGAAACTTCATGGCTGAAACATCTTTATTGCTAAACACGTTAAGGATTTAAACATGTTTTGACATAAAAAGATTTTCGTTTTATGATGAAATAGGCTGGTAAACAAATTCCTAATCGCTTAAAAACTTTTCTCAACATATTTAGAACTGAACATTTAAATACTAAAAAATAGCGATCTTCTGGGACACCTTCATCGTTCTTTGTCTGATTTTGAAAATTCAAACGTGGCAGTAACAATCGGTATCATGTTGCTTCAAAAACTGACTGCGGTTTTTCAAAGGCATGAGAAATAATTTTGATATTGATACGTTTGATGCTTATTATTTATGTAGTAAATTTTTTATTTTGTCTACACCATGCATTGATTTTGTCTGTCGTGTAGTTCTCATGTTACCATGTTTTTGATAAATGTCAGCTATGTACAAGACACAGGCAGTAGAATACTAAAGGAACCAGGAATGTGATAACTACGAAAATCAAAGTCCGTAGACATGACAAAAAAAAAACAAAAAAACAAACAAACAAACAAAAAACAAACAAAAAAAAAAACAAAAAACCAAAAAAAATTCAGTTATGTACAAGACAACGGCAGTAGAATATTGAAGGAATTGTTACAATATAAAAGTAAGTAGACATGGCAAAAACCCCATAAAACAAAAACAAACAAAAACAAAAAAAAGGGAGCACAGAAAACAAAGACAAAACAAGGACTTGAGACAACCACAAGGTACCGGATTAAAAAGACGACATTCAGGACTAAGACAGTCATAGTGTGAACTCCCATGTATACCGGGAGTGACATCAGGTGCTTCGGAAGGATAAGCATATCCTGTTTCGCTAGCAGCATCCGTCACACTATCAGTGAGTCTATCAGCGGTTTAGTCCAAACCAGCTAAGTCAAATTCGTGAAGACATGAATTATAGCTGAAAATGTCCGTTTTCATTTGGACCAGACACGTCATACAATTAATTGAATAATAAATTGTGTTTGTGTGAAGATATTCTACGCACAATGTTATGTCTTTTTTAATCGACTGGATATTAACAAAATACCGATGTCATGAGAAAAAGTCTCTTCAAATACATGTCAAAACAAAGGAATGGAATAGCGCTTTTATTGTTGTTGTTCCTGACCTTGATGCCTTCATCAATAAGCTATGCCCATACCTCAAACACGTACAATTTCTAATATGTTTAGGTCAAAAACGTGTTTTTAAACGTACATAAGGAATGTCTTAAAGATATTGACACCATTTGTAAAGTTTAATGATGGAATATAATATAAAAAAATAACAAAATAACTGAAAAAGTTCAAAAGCTTAATTCTAATACGATGTACATATAACGATGTAACTTAAGCTATTATGAGCTTTTGAATCGTCTATATAAACACTACTAGTAATTTCCCGTTGTTAATCAATGGGAATTTGGAACCCAAACACGAACAACTGGACATCGCAAAAAAATAATCAAATTAATATTCAGTTCGTTCTGAATAAAGCAATTCTGAATAAAGCAATCACGATTGGATCGGACAAATCCGCTGTCCGATCGAAAGTGGAAATCTCAAGAGGAATATAATGACAGTGAAATCATCAACATAAGAACCGCAATAATGTTTCATGACCTTTCATATAAGTTTCAATTAAAACACCATTTATCCATAAATATTTGTTTGAGTTAGAATTATAATCATAAATGCAACATTTGTAAAAAATAATATAATTCAAATGTAACATAATTTCTTGATAAAACTTGCACCCAGTTTTTAACATGTTACTATTTCGGTGTAAATCTCATTAATTGAATATTTTCATTATTTTACAGTATAACTTTTAGTGCGAATCTTTGTAATATTCAATATTCGTAAAGACAAATGTTAAATTGTTTTTTGTTTGCATCACTTTTTAAACAAAGGGAGTTAATAATGCTGACTATTATAATATACAAATCATTTCTACTACACAATTCTGTCAAATAGCATGATTTTTTAAGTACAGTATTTTCAATACATATGTATTTTCCTCGTTTTAGTCAGAGAAACATAAAACGTATGTCTCTCTTAAGAATAAATTTAATTTGACGGAATCACCCATAATGCATGCATATTTTATCAGATCCATACATAATTTCGTCTATTTTAATAATAATAATAAAAAAACAGACTGATTTGTTTCAAACGATTGTAAATTGTGTCAGATGACAAGATTGTATATTGTGTGTCAAATAGCCACATGCTGGCACGAGACATGTTGTATAGGTCACCTGCTGATCGGAGATGGTTGAATATACAACAGGTACAACAGGTGTCTTTTGGCAGTCCAGGTATTATTTTCAAATCCATACACATTTGAAGTGTGTTCCCGTGATTTCATTCCTGTGGCTTCTTTTCGCAAAGAAAAATAATATAAAGTATTGACCTTCCTCGGAACAAGCACTTATTAATAATATCCGTAAGAACCAATTATGCATGTCATAATTATTGCATATTTTGGTAGGAAAATCTTCCATAAGAATATATTTTTGTCCATGTAGTGCGTTGCAACCGAGCATAATTCGCCGATCGTGAAGATTTCTTAGGCAAAAGCCGACTGAGTGATTTCGCTTTTAAAGTCAAACGCGTAAATGGCTGTCCTAGTGATCTGCAAGGAAAAAAAA
>MJUU01009040.1:58723-83362 GCA_002080025.1 Modiolus philippinarum
TTAAAGTGAAACTACACTCAAAAATGAAAATTTGATATGTTGTTCTTTATGCATTAAATATTCATAATACTCCGATATTAATATTATATTTTAACAGATAAAGTACTAAAAGCGAATACAAAATTGATATTTTATATATATATATCGTTGTGGGGACAGCCATTTTGAACAGGTCGACGAATGGTCAGTAATGAATAACTAATAACCGAAATATATAGAAAAAGAAATAAACTACAATGGCCAGTAAGACACCATTTCTACTACACAATTCTGTCAAATAGCATGATTTTTTAAGTACAGTATTTTCAATACATATGTATTTTCCTCGTTTTAGTCAGAGAAACATAAAACGTATGTCTCTCTTAAGAATAAATTTAATTTGACGGAATCACCCATAATGCATGCATATTTTATCAGATCCATTCATAATTTCGTCTATTTTAATAATAATAATAAAAAAACAGACTGATTTGTTTCAAACGATTGTAAATTGTGTCAGATGACAAGATTGTATATTGTGTGTCAAATAGCCACATGCTGGCACGAGACATGTTGTATAGGTCACCTGCTGATCGGAGATGGTTGAATATACAACAGGTACAACAGGTGTCTTTTGGCAGTCCAGGTATTATTTTCAAATCCATACACATTTGAAGTGTGTTCCCGTGATTTCATTCCTGTGGCTTCTTTTCGCAAAGAAAAATAATATAAAGTATTGACCTTCCTCGGAACAAGCACTTATTAATAATATCCGTAAGAACCAATTATGCATGTCATAATTATTGCATATTTTGGTAGGAAAATCTTCCATAAGAATATATTTTTGTCCATGTAGTGCGTTGCAACCGAGCATAATTCGCCGATCGTGAAGATTTCTTAGGCAAAAGCCGACTGAGTGATTTCGCTTTTAAAGTCAAACGCGTAAATGGCTGTCCTAGTGATCTGCAAGAAAAAAAAAACCCAAAAACACACACACACAAAAAAAAACAAACAAAACAAAGAAAAAAAAAACAAATCAAAAACAAAAACAACGATGCCTTGAGTCATCAATATTAAATGAAAAAGTAAGAGTTAACAGTGTTCCTTCAAACTTACGAAGAAAGTGATACGAGGCAAAGTCCAACCAACAATTTTGGCAAACTGACCGTAGTTGCATCTTATGTCCAATAAAATTACGAGTCAGGTGTATTACATTTTAAGTGAAGCAAAGTATGTTCTAGTTTACAACGATCTGTTGCTGTGTAATGCATAGCTTGCAAGAATATCATTTCAAACTACATACATTTGTGTGGAATTTTTGGAAAATATGCACTAATTCTTCGACTTTCCTGTCAACATTGGCCATTCCTTTACCTTTGATTCAGGAGGTTGAACATTTTAAAAACCATTTATCCGTCGAAATACTTGTCAGAATACCAGTTTACTCGACGTGCTAATTTTCTCGAGCTTGCTTTGTTGATTAATAAGAAAACTGCAAAAAGGCTGTAGGCTGTAAAAAGCGGCATACAAATATACAACCGCTGTACTGTGCACGATGTAAAATCCCATTTTTGCATATGTTTTTGAACATTTTGCTAAAATATGGTAGATGCACTTATTTAAAACATTATTTACGTTAAAAGTAAGGGGACGATCATTTCACATTTAATTTTCGGGGGGGGGGGTTGCAAATAAATAATTTAATCTTGATGCCAGTGAAAATAAACATTATAATTCGAATTATCATTAAAATAAATAAGTTAATTTTGATTTGCAGAATACATTTTTTGTTGCAAATGCAAATAAATAATTCGATGTGACATTTGGTGAAAACAAATAATTTGTCCGAGATTTTTGTGAAAATAAATAAATTTTCTGGGTAAAATCGCCCAAGCCCTCCCCTGAAAATCATATAGTCATCCCTTAAATACAAAAGATTTATTGAATTGTCATTTAAAGGGTGTACTGTCTGTTTTACACCTTGTTTGTCTGCCAGGTGACACATGATTTGAATACACAACTAAGTGATTCTGGATGCCGACCATTAATTAAAAATAATTCACAAAATTTTTAAGGTATTGGAGAAGCTATCATACGTTGTCCTTGTTAACTTTCATTGTTTATGTAAAAAAATTAATAAAATGAAACAAAATAAAATTAATACATAAATAGACAATCTAAATGTTACAAAATCAAGGGCACAATAGTTTCTAGTGGAAGACGCTCTTCGTGAAAACTTACTAATAAATCATTACTAAATTGACAGATTTTAATTTAATTTTGTGGTCTGTAATCGGTCTAAAATACAGAATGCATCGATGATTTGGTTATCGATACGATTTTCATCTAATTTACCAGTCCTATCCTCCCACCAACGCTTGATAAATTTTCGTTCAGTACTTTTCAAAAAAGAGAATTTTCGTGAGTAAAGTCTCATTTTTTTTTAAATCAATGACATTTTGATTAAAATGGCATGTTGAAAATTAGGTCTTATCTATTTTAATACTTCTATCAAGTTTTATTTATTTATATATTTTCTGTTTGTATCAACTCGCTGTTTATTTCGTTTTATTCAGAAACATCACAGGTAAATGATTTCCATCAAATCATCAATGATTTTCACATCTGCAAGGTGACATGTGACCAATTATCCAATTAACGAAAGTAGCAATAAACAACTATTGTGACCGTCCACATCAATGGTTTCAAATGCCCCAGGTAATATCAGAGAATATTACCTGTTGTTTTTTTTTGTTACATTTTTGTGTAATTATTTTATGGCAACACATTCCATATTTTCTTCAATAAATACAGACGAAGAAAAACACATGTCATTGGGATTTTGTAGACATTTCGGATGCATTATTGTGGATATTTGAAAATAAATAAATGAATAATATGCATAAGGGAATAAAACGAAGCTTTTTGTAACTGCATTTTGCATGCACACTTTCAGTTGCAATAGTTGGTACATCGTAGTGATCTTTAACAGTATGGTTAATGATACGAAATTTTTGTCCAATCAAACGGTTCAAAAGCAATCATGTGATTAACACGTGGTTAAAGTATCTATGACGTATTGAGATACCGGAAGTGATCCTGATTTGAGAAAAATTGAATACAAAAACTCAAATTTCTCTAAAACCACTTAACAGATCGAGGTCGGGTTTTCACCAATCGATATAGAATAACATTCTTTTTCCACATATGTAATTATGGAAAAAAGGTGTAGTTTCACTTTAACACCAACATATTATCATCAAGAAATTAAAAAACTGGCTCTTAATGAATACTAGTAAAGAAAAATAACATTTAAGCACTATAAGGAAGAAAATGTAAATTATTTGCATGCAATGCAGTGACATGAGTTGCCAGACCAGGTACTAAGTAATTCAGAATTTCTTTCAATTTTAAGTCTCATGCATACGAACTCTTCTCAAATGGAGTTATGGCCGACCATAAGTGTTATTTTTTGTGATATAGCAAATGAACCTTGACTGAGAATTCTGAAATGCCTTATGTCACAATGAATTGTACACTCAATATGCGACGAATTTGCTCAAGTAGCATAGGTTTCCAGCATTTTTGTTCTCCAACCGGTTACACTGCTTCCCATATAATAATGCAATAAGAATTCAAGTTATGAAAATTGTAAAATTGTGCAACGTCCTCCACCAATAAAAAGGAAAATTTCGTGCGAGAATAAATAAAGAACGTCAGAAATTCGTGAACTTACTAAATTGACGTTCAGTATCAATGGATATTAAGTTTCTTGAAACAAAAACATATTCTGTTCTTGCTCTAAAGTGCCTGTTGGAAATTGATATATCGAAATTAAAACACTCAAGTCTTTGTAAAAATCTGTAAGTTAATTAAATTTTGAGAGGGTGTGGCTTCATCGAAGAAAGTTTCAAGCTCATGGCTATAAGTGTAAGTTGTAACCAGACAATATCATTTGTTATGAAATAGTGTCTGATGCCATGAAATACTGTACTGAGAAAAAGACATGTTAATATGTTATGTAGAAAAAAAATGCTAAAAATGTTCCATAGTTAAGCTATGAGTAGTAGGAAAAATGAAAGGATATGGAGTGAATGTACATGTGACAAAAACGCACACGATACATAGAGAACTCCAGTTTATCAAGGACAGGGCTTTTATTCTATTACAATAGTTAAGCTATGAGTAGTAGTCTACCTGTATTGGGTTTTATTTGTATTTTTATCATACTACAGGGAAACGGGAGAGAGAAAGGACAGGTTTGGGTACCAATAAACCAGTTTAATCCTACCACTAGCTCTTGCTAGTACTGGGTTCCTATTGTTCTCTCATATTGTCTTTTGTCTTTTCATTGTTTTTATTGTGCAGATTTTGTTGTGTGATTGTAATTTTCTACCATAGTAGTTGTTACCTATTACTTTCTGTTTAATTGTGTAATAGTAAATTAACAACATATAATAATATAATAATCATAGCAACTTAGGTTATGGCTGTGAAAAGGGAAATAATTCTAAAAATAAGAAATTTTGCAATAAAAGGGGAAATAACTCTTCTTCACCTTTCTCAAAACTGATCAAACATACCTATATTGGTGACTTCAAGATGAAGAACAACAATAAAAACGTTGTTCCATTGATAACTTCTACCATATATATGTAGACATTTTGTCTCATGTGCATTTACTCCATATCCTTTCATTTTTTATAACCAAAATACACTATTCGATTTCTTTGTTGGTTTGGGTAGCTTGACTATGATATTTTTTAAATATGTCGTAAAAAAAAAATGAAATGTGATAGAAACGAGGTGAATATTCGCATGTCAATGTTTCAGTTTTGACATAAATTATCAAAAACTATAAATAAAAGTAAAAGTAATGTACTGCAAATATTTAGTAAATTTACTATAAAAATGGTATATTTCAGTTATTTGAAATAGCTTGAAAAAGATTTTAATCAGTTCAGTAAAATATGAGGGAGATAATTCAGCTATATCATGACTGGAATAATACTTGTAGACTACTAGTATGTTAACTTAGTTAGGGCCCGCATTGAGATGCGGGTGCCCTATAGTTTCACTTTGTCCGTCTGTCAACATTTTTTTTCGTCAAAGATTTCTTGGCTTGTATAAATGGGATTGATTTGAAATTTGGTCTGAAGCTTGGAAATGGTTAGTTGTATTATGTAAGCAATTTTCAAGTTTGTCGGACTTCCACTTCCTGTTTGCCGATACTATGATTTTTTTTACTTTAACAAATTTTTCGTCACAGATTTCTTGGCTCGTATAAGTGGGAATGATTTGAAATTTGGTCTGAAGCTTGGAAATAATGACTTGTAATGTGTAAGCAATGTTCAAGTTTGTCGGGTATCCACGTCCTGTTTGCCAAAACTTCGATTTTTTTCTATGAACAAAATTTTCGTCACAGATTTCTTCGCTTCTACAATAAGGAATGATTTGAAATTTGGTCTGAAGCTTGATAATAATGAGTTGTATTGTGTACCGGTAAGCGATTTTCATCATTTTCAGGCGTCCACTTCCTGTTTGCCGATACTTTGATTTTTTACTATCAACGATATTTTCGTCACAGACTTCTTGGCTTCTACAACAGAGAATGGTTTGAAATTTGGTGAAAACTTGGAAATGGTGATTTGTATTGTGTGAGTGACTTATAGGTTTGTTACTGAATTACTTTCTGTCTGGCTGATACTTTGATTTTGAACTTTAAATGACTTGATATTTAGTCTGAAGCTAAGAAATGATATAGTTTGGTAAAACTTCAAGAAATCACTGTATCCAGCAAATTACTGTATCAACACATTAGTGTGTCAAACAGAATTTGAATCCACGCTCATCTGATTTTTACTTTTGCCCAGAGTTTCAGGATAGAAATTGCGGTTCCCTTCCGACAACGTCAGTTTCGACATTCTCTAGTTAAATGAGTAATAAAGTGTTCAAATTATATAAACATTTAATATTTTTTTGATAATGTATTATTGATTGTAATATTGCACTTCAGGTTTATATTTTACTGACACCGACACCTGACAGCCAGCTTATATGTATATGTCGATGGCATTAGCTTTACCTTAACCTTCGGTAGATTTAGGTATTATTTGTTTTGCTAGCTTTGCTTTTTATGTTTGTATTTCCTGATTGAAATTTTATAATATTTGCATGCTTATACGTTTTAATTGCTTATAAACAGTTCTGCGAGTGTGTTTAATGCCACATATTAAATGAAATAAGCTGAATATAGAAAACTTAGGTTCACATAAAAATAATTTTACCCATTTTTGTATTGTTGCAAAAATTTGTATTAGTAGATTTATAACGTTGTCTTGTCAGTACACTACATATTATTGTTATTACGGGGTCTGATACTCATTATTACATATTCATTATTACAAAGTTTAATATTCAAGATGAAAAAGATTCTGAGAATTTTTTTGTCATTCTTATGATCAGACTATCACTTCAAAAAGTACCTGTAGATGTTCTCATTCAAGGCATGGATATCGTTAACGAGAGAACTAAAGCCATGTATGAGTTTCTGTCAAATGACAATGAAATAACTGCAGAAGATGTTGCTATTGCTTATTTAGAACAACTTCCAGTTGTTGGCACTATAGTAAATATGATAACAGGTGGAGAGGAAGATAAAGTTATTCAAAAATTAGATACAATCAAAAGTAAGTTAGAAGATTTTGCAGACCAACTGGAAATTCTATTGTCTTTCACAGATAATATAAGGCAAAAACTTGATTTTTGCCCACAAAACTTAAAATTTCTACTGCGGCTTCCCAAATCAAAAGTTGCTCAAAAGATCGTCAAACATTCCTTCGTGATCCAGAATCACGTCAAGCTAGAGACCGGATATTACGCGATTTGTGCTCCCATGACGTGATGGACCCCATTAGACAACTTGTTAACATCATTAAAGAGGAAAAATCCACGTTAGTTTCACACGATTTGTTCAAATATATGGTTAAGCCAGATGGTACATGTGATGGGCCTCCTATTGCGAACACTTACAAATATTTATTTGGCTTAGTAATAGACGGGTGTCGAACGGCCATAATAACAGAAAAAATGCAATATAATGACTCAGTCCAATTGCTCTCTGAATGCAAGGAAGAAGCGGCGTATGTGTCTATACGCTACAAATCTGTTTTCAATGAATGTATGAAGAAATATTCATGCACAGGATTACAATCGGATATTGAACGTGCCATTTTACCAATTTTCAATCAAACAGTTCATGATCAAAGAAGTACCCTGAAAACAGTATTTCCATGGTATCAGTTTCTAATTGCAAGGTTTATTTCAAATCCTAACTTCAAGATCATTGGAAACCATCAAGTTGGCGCAATGATATTACAGAAAAATGACCAATATTTAGTTATTCTTTGGGATTCTTATGCAGCTTCTTTCAATGGATGTGTTTCTCCCGTTAACTTGGATTGGAGATTAATGGCAGCAGAGTTTAACAATTCAGCATTGGCAGAAATTGAAATTGATATGAATGTCGCACTGAATAATTGGACAAATCCAGGTGTCATATGGTCATACGCAACGAAATCATACAGTTTCTGTCCTTTGAAAATAGTTTCTATTTATATCAATAAGGACAGTTCAAATGCTTATTCATCGCGCATGTCTTTGCTGTGTTTGCTTTTGAACCTTTTCTTAATTTATTTAATACGCGTGTGACACAATTCCATCATTCTAACTCTTAATTACCGGTAATTGTATAAGTAAGACCATGATAATCCCCTTCTTCATGATAATGGTAAATATCTCAAACCAGGACTTTTTTGGTTAGAAATGGAGGACTCCATCCTTTATCGTGAAGACGAGAATTATCATGAAAGTGAGTCCTTGAAAATGTGTTTCATTTTAATTAGTTTTTGGTAAGTATGATCAACATTAAGGGCATATCCAACAGTTTCTTGATATAATTTCAATTTCTAACTTTTTTTGAGATATGTGGTAAAACACGTTCCGAAGATTCAGAATATGAGAAGAAAATATAATAACGTTACCGTTCATATTTCCATGAAAATTTGAGGTTAAACATTGACCATGTTTGTGGTTTTTTTTAAGAAAAATCAAATTCTAGCCATAAAAATAATGGAGAAAGTATATTCATTTTTTCACTATCAAAGCTTAAAAATTTCCAGTCAATATTTCAAAGATTGTCAGAAAAATGATTTCAATATGGGAAAGTCTTCACAAATCCTCTAAATCAATAAATACCACCTATCACAATGAAATTGCAAATGTTTTAAAGACATCTTATACTGTCGATTTTACGAAATTTTGATATTGTGTACTTATTATATTCTTCTTAAAAATGGAAAAAAGCAGTATATGTCAGAGAGTTCGGTTCCGAGTTAAAAATAAAAAAAATGCATATCTTAACCTTAACAAAGTTAGCCAAACTGAAATTGAAAATTACATTTCCTCGAAACAACGATGATTTCTTTGTGATGATGTAATAACCCATATCATATCCCGGGAAACATTGCCTTCTTTTGCGCTTGCAATTATCACTCCTGAAACTGTTATATATGTCCTTATTTCAGTTATGTTTTCCCTTCATTCAGTATTAGATGTGAAAGCCTGTCCATGAGAAGTGTGGGTGTCTGCATTGATATAGAAAAGATAACAGGAACAACTAACAACGGCCGAAAATTACAATCACATGCTTCAATCTACCATGGAACTGCACAAGAATATTAATTTATTGTTCCGAAACTCGTTTAATCTTTCTTCATTGTTTGGAACTCTTCACATTATATTTGATCTTCATCAAGGTTGATCAGTTAGACAATAATTACTAATATTCGAAATCATGTAAGGTGAATTAACAAACGTATTCACCAGGTGGAGTGATATTAACTCTATGACGTCATAATGTATTGAACTATACAATAAAAATGTCATGGCTTTTCGTATCGGTGAATACGCTTTTTTTTATTGACCTTGAAATGCAGATATTCACCTCGATCGATGGTGAATATTGGAAAAGGCGTATTCACCCTTGCAAAGGCCATAATTGTATAATACTAGTATTCGTTTGGATTTTGGTAATATTCAGGAGCATGGAAAATGATAAAGTTGGATATAATGAGAAACCGAAGCTGAAATACTGTTATGCTAAATTTTATTATATCAATTTTCAACATTTTGAAAAAGAACTCGCCAGTAAATTTGTTTTGGGTAAGATACGTGAATTTATGGATTGTTAAGATGTAGGGAAAGATTGTGTTAAAATTTTGAACTGTCTTTTTTTCAATTATGCCAGGTGTTGAAAAAAGTACAAAATAAACCTCTTTTCCTAAATGATTATAAAATGGAATTATTCATATCAGTTCTGCATTATGTCCAAGGACAGTCGTATTGCTCCAAGGATAGTCGCATTGGAAGTGGTATTGCATAGGCCCAATCTGGCTGACCGTCATCCAATACATAATACAGACTAATTCTATGACGCCTTTATTAACCAGCTAGCTGTGTACAAAAATAATATGCACAAGTTGTTTCTGGTATTTAATCCTTAGTATTTTTATTTCATTTTTATGTCTTTTGAGTTACGACTAAAATTCAAGTAATCCAACATGTATTAGATAAGTGACCGCTAGCAGATATGTTATGATCTTGTTTGGCCATTTCGATCTTATCAGGATCTTGACAGGCTTAACAAAATTTTGTTAAGACAGTATAAGATTTTTAGTTGGTTTTCAAGATGATTGATCTCTAGGACGATCAAGACGTTTTAAGATAGCTTAAGATCAAATAAGATCCACTTGTTAATTGCGTTCAGGGACGTTCAAAAAGAGTTAAGTTTGTTAAGATCAAACAAGATCTAGATTTGATCTTGTTTGATCGAGACAAGCTTAACACCTCTTGATTTCCCTTGAACGCAGTCATCTTGTTTGATCTTGATAAATTGAACTGGACTTGATTGTCCTTGAAAGCAATATTCTTGAAAATCTTACACTGTCCTAACAAAATTTTGTTAAGGCTGTCAAGATCGTGATAAGATAAAAATGGCCAAACAAGATCAAAACATATCTGATAGTCGACATTCCACTGATTTTTACATGTAAAAAACATTCTTGTACTTCAAGATACAATTCATTTATCCAGTTCCCAAATTCTTCAAGAAATAACAAAATAAGACTTTATGAAGTGAAAATCCTGCATCAACTAATAGTTACCTGTCTATCAGTAGCCAAACAGTTTTTCTCGCCATTCAGCATCCCTACCCACTACCCCCAAGCCCATAATTATATCTTCAAACAATGCATCCATAAGTTTTTTAAGGGAACTCTTAAACATGTTTATGTCTTTGCATTACCATTCCATAATGAAATTTAAACTGGTAATTTTAGATAAACTACAGAAAAAATATAATCTCGAGATGGACTGTATGCAGGCATCAAAAATGATTTACAAAAAGGCTGCCATTTCCAAAATGGTCGCCATTTTACGTTAAAAAATAGCTTAGGAACTGCTTTGTAGAAATTGTTCATGTTTTGCATAATGTTCAATAAGATAAGAGGAAGGGATTTATGAGAAACATTTCAAAATTGTCGTCATTTCCAAGATGGCCATCAAAATACGTAAAAATTTCAATTATATCCAATTTCATCAAAAGTGATTTCTACACTGAGAACAAGATGCAATTAAAAAGAAAATTCGCCATGGGGCGCCACTTTCCAAGATGGTCCTCAAATAAAATAAAAAACAAATTTTAACAGAATAAAACCCTGAGATAAGAGGAAACACCTACAATGACCGAAAAACATAGTCACATGCCACATTTCAGTTAAAATTGATTTCATCGAGATGGCTGCCAGGGGCATCAGCTTTTGCTTTCAATTGCAAGCGAAGTTTTGGGAGACTTATTATTTTTTACTCAATTCTTATTTTTTCTTGCTCTTGTCTTTCCGCCAAAAATTTGTCATTTTCTAAGATGGTCCTCAAATAATATGAGAAACATTTCAAAATTGTCGTCATTTCCAAGGAAAAAAGGTTGTTTAGGTCATGAGAAATTTGTTTTTGGTCTTCAAGACTTCAAATTGTCACCCTTTGCCATGGAAACGGCAAAACGGTGGGAAAATGGAAATGTTCAGAACTGGATGAAATTTTACAGAAAGGTTACATTGGATGTGGGAAATTTTTTAAGGTCTCAAAGAATTCAAAAGTAAATTTTTCAACATTTTGAGCATTGCTGAGTAATTTTTCGTAAAAGCTTTCTCTACATTTGAATCTTAAGGAGGCTCACTTGTCACATTTTTGAATTTGTGTCAGATTTTGGAACTCCTCTGGTTTTGTCCAGTTCAATGGCTTAAAGAATTTTGCACACGGACTCCCACTTTTTATTTCATGAATATGTTCTATAGGTCAAATTAAGACACCTGACAAGTTTTCATATAATTCTTGATATAACTTCTTAGCTTTTAGACAAAAAATAATCCTAATGTTAAGTTAAGGGAAAATACAGAGAAATCCATTCCCGCCAAATTTTTTAATGACTTGTATCTCGGTAAAAAGCACACGGACCTATATATTTCTTTTTACCATTTCATTAAGTCTACAATGCTTCATCAATTCACATAGGTTTCAAGAAATCCTTGATATAAACAACATCAGGAGTGAGTCTCCTTAATAAACAATGAGTTACGAATATTAAGTAAATGCACACGAGACAAAGTCTGTACAAATGCACGGCAAAATCAAAGGAATGAAAAAACGCTTTAATTGTTTTGTTCTTCATCTTGAAGTCGCCATGACACATTAAACAATGATCTTTGTTCATACCTCATAGAAAGGTCAAGACGGTCCCGAGCAACGCTACATCAATGTTTTACTCTTTATGGGTACGGGGTCGTCATCAAGCATTAATTAAACATATGGGATCGTCAAAAACTTATAGTTGGATGAAATTTCAGATATGTTGGGAAATTACTTCATGTCTGCCGACTAAGTTATTTTACGTTTTTAGCGTTATTAATAATTTTTCATCTACTTTATCTCTGCAGAGTTTAATGAAACGAATCTGATATTTTGTCACTATCTGTTGTTTTCAAAGTATGTTACTTAGAAACACTCGATTCGAGAACCACATAAATATATTTTTTTGAATTTGTAATATGCATTTCAAGTTTTAAAAAAGTCCATAAAACTGTCCATTCCTGATGAAAAGTTATCTGGACTTCTTTTAGAGGTAATTGTTGGAAAAAGAATGAAGTTCTACACTGCAAATTCCAAAAAAAACTTTATTTAGTAAATTTTACTAGTATAAGCATTTTTATGTCTCAATTTCTATAATAAATTTGATGTTCTTTTGCTAAAAAAAATCAGCATCAATTACACTTATTGATTATTTATAACTCCTCCACAAAAATATTTTACATCAGATATTGGATGAAAATCTATGTTAAGGGTGTGCTCTATGTATAAAAGGTTGATGTAATATTGAAACCTCGTGTTATTCTAATTTAATATGTGATAACCAATATTGATTAAACTGTATATTTTTGTAGGACTCTGATGTTTAGTGGTTTACATAATGAGCTTAAAAATAATTTTTTAATTCTATGTGCAGAAATTATATTGTATTTTTGCTTATAAATATATTTCACATTTAACATTCATGTTTTAAACTTTTTTAACGTATATTAGACTGAAGTCTAAATTATTTCAAGGAGGTACTGTGACTTTGGTTAAAGTGTGTTGCATTCTAAAATTGTATTTTTGACACAACAGAGTGGTAAAATATCAAAGAGAGTGTTATTAAAAGATGTGTAGATTTCTTACATTTATTTTTTTTTTCATCATAATCATTGTTTTTAAATGTGCGTCAATTTGCATACCAAATTACAAATACTGTGTAACGTTGACACTCCCTACAAAGAAAATATTATAAATGGAATCTACGGACGACATGATCAGTATAAAAGGAATGAAGTACAGAAATACAGGATAAATATGCATCATCCATTTCTGCAATGAAAACGGTGATCTAGTTGATTGTTGGATGCAATAAGGCAGTCATTTCTTCGAAAATTATGAAACTTTTTAAGGATCACGTTGTACAAATGAGTCATCATTTGTGAAAAATATCAGATTATTAGTTCTTTACAACAATCATTAAACAAAAGGTTGCCAAGGATTACGGGTATAACTATTCTTCGTGGAAAAAGATGACATAATTTCATTCAACAAACCCAATCAACGTATTGCCAACCAAACGACACCAGCTGATTGTTTGTGCATCTATAGTGGAAGGTGAAACAGACAAATCAGGTAAATATAAAAGCACTGATATAGTTACAAATAAAACACTTCAATAAAAACAATATAGTTCAGTTCATTTGATCTGCACTGAAGAGACATAAGTTGTCGAAATGAACATCTGCAGAAATTAAGTGAATAGTAACATTTTTATTATTTCATTTAAGTTTATGTCATTTAGTTTATGTATATGTATATTCAGCTGCCACTAGTCAATAGACATGAATAAACACTAGTACTTTCTTGCACTCACTTCTTTCTTTACATATCAACCAACACACTAAAACCTGACTCTACTAATTATATCGACTCTAAAATCATTCTTATTTTAAAGTGAGAAAGGAAAAAATATTTAACCTAAAAATGTAATTTGATTTTTGCTCTGTGCCTAGTCTCTCAGTTCTTTACTACTGTATTTTGTACCATCGACAGAAGACATAGCACAGGAATAGAATTATGCAAGCATTATAGATTGCATAAACTCGCAATGCGTCATAAAAATTTCATGAAACTTGTACAGTTGGTATTTTAGAATTTCTTATCATATATTTAGATAGCTTTGCATAAGTTTTGAATATATGATACATAATAATGTGTCGAACCTGACTTAAGCTCCTGCATCGCATCGCATACCCTGTACATATGGTACCGGTATTCGTAAAAGATGTCGTAAATCGGAACACCTCGGATGACATCAGCTTTAACAAGAGCAGACGTCAGTGACATCCGTGAAGTTATTAACACATAAGATATGGATACAGTTTAGTGAACACGCTTTAAAATTGCATATTGATTTGTACAAATAATTAAATACCGAAGTTACTGTGAATTTAATTTCTGCATATATGCGCATTTCGACAACTTATGTCTCTTCAGTGCAGATAAAATCTAAACGTTTGGAATACCATGAACTCAAAGATATTCATAAACTGATAGAGAACAAATAACCAATATGATCTAAATGTAAAGCCAAAATCAGCTAAGGACAGAGCTTTGCATGAGGGAGATTCTCCTTAGTTTTCAACAAAAATAATTGGCTTTTGGGTCAGCACCGACAACAGACAAAAAAATCAGAAAAAAATTTATGGAATAATTTCAAAGTTAATGCGTTTATTAATTGATCATTTTCGTTGTCTTTATATCTAGAAGCAAGTGACAGATTATCGAGTTTTTATGTATGAAGGAACAGCAGTATGCGGAACAAACAATCTTTTTCAAATATTCTTTGTGTTCTCTTCAAATAACAAAGCAGTTTAACACTATAAAAAATAAAAATAAATAAAATGAAATAAAAACATTGTAAGAAATTTCATTTCTATTTCAAAGAACAGTGTTTCAAAATTTTTTTTATTTAAATCTATTAAGTTTATTCGGCCATGTCGATTTTTTTTTACATAGTAGTATATAGAGACGAGCAAATTATGATTTGAGGAGGTGGTGCGAGGTGGTGCCGGAAGTGACGTCACTGAAGGTGACGTACACCGGATATGACGTGACCGGAAGCGAAAGTCACGTGACCAGAGCTCGATGTGTTTTAACTGCGCATCCGCGACCGGAAGTGGCCCTATTTGAAGCCCTATTCGGCCATATTAACCGGAAATGACGTGTTGGAACAACACGTGACCCCGCAGGGGTGTAATCGAAAGGTATTGGAGTGCGCATGCGCGACCGGAAGTGAGCGTATCCCCATGTGTTAACCGGAAGTGGTCCTATTGGAAGCCCTATTCGGTCATTTTGATAGGAAGTCGGGAATTTTCGGAACGACTCGGGCTTGTCAATCAGCACTTATCATTGTATTTCTTAGGGTGTCTTCTATCACGTCCGCGTAGGTCAAGGCAGATAACTCTTCTTGGTATTTCACGCGCCATTTTTTTTAAGTTTGTTGATTTCACCCGAGACTTAGGCGAGATAACTCGTGATTTATTGATGTTTGTGCTAGTTTATTGTTTTGTTCACGACTATGGTAACACGACTCACGAGTACGTTTTTTTGTTGTGCTCGCGTGCTCATTTCACTATTCGGCGGCGGCGGCGGTGGTGGTAGGCCATAGTGGTGGTGGTGGTGGAGGAGGAGGTAGTGGTGGTGGTGGTGGTGGTGATATGAAATATTTCATTTGATTCAAGTATTTTTATTTTCTTAATCCAGGAAGGGTCACTCTGCGTTTCACCAGGCTTGTGACTGGCTATAACTGTTTAGTTATAGGCCGCATTTCCCCTTCCGCCCTTTCCCAGCTGTCTTTGTTATATCCTTTACGTTGATTCGTTTTCTTCGATCGACGGTGGGAACCAATCGAATACTTCAGCAAAAATATATTGCCTTTTATCTACAGCATACTTCCAAGCTTTACTAGTGTCATCGTCCTCTTCTTACAATCGCTGAACTGCAATTTGATTGTTCAGTATTCTGTTCATTTTGTCCCTAAAACACATCCGTTTAAACGTTGCAATAATTTTATCTAAATGATATTCCTTTGTTGTATATATTTTAACCCCTACCATGTTTAGCTTTATCTTAAATACGCTCATGAGTATACTTTTAGCTGTGCTCTCGTGCTCATTTCAGTATTCGGCGGTGGTGGTGGTGGGAGAGATTGATCAGGGTGGTGGTGGTGGTGGTGGTGTTGGTGATGATGGTGATAGTGGTTATCGTGGTAATTTGGCTTTTCTAATGGATGTAATGGCGACAATTGTATTGGTGAGCTCCTTCCGATATGGATTTTCTCGTTTTGTGAAACTTCTCACGACTGCTAACATGACTCACGAGCTGTTTCACTAAATGCTGCTGCTGCTGCGCTAGGGTAATAGTGCCCCTGCTGCTGCTGTTGCTGCTTCAAGCTTGGAAAAGAAAAAAATACAATAGCCCTAATCTAATCTTAACCCTATCTATACTCTAACCCTTACCCTATCTATATTCCAATCTTAACCCTAAACATGACTGAACCCTTACCCTAACCCTATCTTCAATTATACCCAAATTCTAACCATAATTTAACCCTTACCCTATGTTTAATCTAACCCTAACCCTAACTATGATATAAGCCTAACCCTATCTATAACCTAACCCTAACTCTTACCCTTACTTTGATATAACCCTAACTATGATATAAGCCTAACCCTATCTATAACCTAACCCTAACACTAACTCTAATCCTATCTATAATCTAACCCTAACCCTAACCTTACCATAATTTAACCCTAACCCTTACCCTAGCACTAACCCTAACCCTTACCTTAACCATAGTAGAAGTAATAAGTAGTGCTCTGTTTGTAGCATAAGAGAAATACATGGTACCGCTCAGAACAAGTAATGAATTTATCTAATGTTAGGGTTAAAATATATCCAATAAAGGAATATCATTTTGACGTTAAAACGGATGTGTTTTGGGGACAAAATGAACAGAATATTGAACAATCAAATTGCAGTTCAGCGATTGTAGGAAGAAGAGGACGATGACACTAGTAAAGCTTGGAAGTATGATGTAGATAAAAGGCAATATCCTTTTGCTGAAGTATTTGATTGGTTCCCACCGTCGATCGAAGAAAACGAATCAACGTAAAGGATATAACAAAGACAGCTGGGAAAGGGCGGAAGGGGAAATGCGGCCTATAACTAAACAGTTATAGCCAGCCACAAACCCGGTGAAGCGCAGAGTGACCCTTCATGGATTAAGAAAAAAATACTTGAATCAAATGAAATATTTTATATCACCACCACACCACCACTACCTCCTCCTCTACCACTACCACCACTATGGCCTACCACAACCACTGCCGCCGCCGCCACCGCCGCCGAAAAGTGAAATGAGCACGCGAGCACAACAAAAAACGTACTCGTGAGTCGTGTTACCATAGTCGTGAACAAAAATATAATCTAGCACAAACATCAATAAATCACGAGTTATCTCGCCTAAGTCTCGGGTGAAATCAACAAACTTAAAAAAAAAATAGAAGACACCTAAAATACCCGACTTCCTATCAAAACGGCCGAATTGGGCTTCCAATAGGATCACTTCCGGTTAACACATGGGATACGCCCACTTCCGGTCGCGCATGCACGCTCCAATACCTTCCGATTATACCCCTGCGGGGTCACTGTTGTTTCATTTCCGGTTAATATGGCCGAATAGGGCTTCAAATAGGGCCACTTCCGGTCGTGCTTACGCAGTAAAAACACGTCGTGTTCTGGTCACGTGACTTCCGCTTCCGGTCACGTGACTTCCGGTGACGTCATATCCGGTCTACGTCACTTTCGGCATCACCTCCTTAAATCATAATTTGCTCGTCCCTATATACTGCTTGACATGTATCCTTATTTTCTTGTTGGTTAAACTTAAAGTGAAAAATTGATATAATTAATTAGTTAATTCTTCATCTGACCCGAAAGCCGATTCTATTTGAAATCTTACAATATCTTTTTTTTTGTAAATTTTGTTGGAACTAAGGAGTATCTCCCTCATGCAAAGCTCTGTCCTTAGCTGATTTTGGCTGTCTATTTAGATCATATTTGGTAATTTGTTCTCGATCAGTTTTTTAACATCTTTGACTTTATGGTCTTCCAAACGTTTAGATTTTATCTGCACTGAAGAGACATAAATTGTCGAAATGCGCATATGCAGAATCAAAATTCACAGTAACTTCGGTATTTAGTTATTTGTGATGAAAATATAAAGAAATAATATTTGACTGAACAACATAGAAAACGGATGGTTGCATCTTTATAAATTAACGCTTCATGAAATTGCCTAAAAATACATTTATTTACAGCGTTAAATTGTATGAAATGCACAGTTACAAAATGTATATTTCGAAAATTTATTTAAAACTATGCAAACCCTAACTGATAAGTCATACAGGGACATGTCTATAGGTTGCAGATTACAAAAAATACAACCACCTTTTCATATATTTTCAGTTGTTGAAATATATGATACAGCGTATGTGATAGAGTGGATTTATTTATATTTTATTGTAATATTTATTAATATTAGTTTAATTTATTTTAGAGTTGTCAGAATTAATTAGTTAATTAGTATATTTTAAGAGTTCATCAATTCTGTTCTTTTCTTCCACAATTCTTATTTTCTACAGTTACTCTTTCTATATCTTCCATTTCATTGGTCAGTCAGTCATGTGTTATAATTTCTTACTTCTAATTGGTTCTTGTAATTTTGGCTCTCACTTCAAATATTTTCTATGTCAGTGGTGGTTGACAATGAGTTGACAATTTATAAATTTGTTTCCAAAGTAGTACATTTACATATTATCTGGATAATAATTCATAATAATCAGGTCAGTTAATAACTTTTCTATTCCCTAATATTTTGCACAGTTTTCCTTTAGAATGAATCTGAGAGTAAATGTATTTTTGAGAGAATCCGGGTAAATGTCAATGAGAGTGATACAAGTTTTATTTTAGACAATTATTCTCATGTGTCCATGAGAACAGACTCAGTAGAATTACCATTATACTTTTATCCATTATTGATTGTGGTCATACAGAGTATTGTTTATATATGGTCCATATTTATTTATTTAGTGTTGATTATGTAATCTTGATCTATGATGATCATAAATTTATGAATGCTATTTTTATATTTTGTACAGGACCAGAACAATCTAGTCTATTTGTTATTTATTGGTGTGACCACAGTATTTGTAATGATGATTTGGTGATCAATCTAGTGAAGCAGGAATCATTTGTTGTACCTGTATACCACATATATGGTAAGATCTATATACTAAATGTTTTTATGTTGATTGTATTGTTTGTCTATTTTTAGTTCAGTAATGTATTGTCTGTGTTTTGTTATTTACATTATATCTATGTCGTGTGTTTATCTGTACCGTAAACCATGCGTAAATATTCGTCTGTCATTAGAGTAATTGAATTATACAGTTTACTGAAAGAATACTGACTTGATAGTTTATCGAGTGACCACAGCTATATTTTTTGTAAATGTACATGAAACCTTTAATTTTTTATTTGGTTTATTCCGATTGAAAGAACCGTATTTTATGTATTTCATTATATTGTTAATCGTTACAAATAGACATATAGTAATTTGAGTTATTGCCCTTTGTACACTGTCTTGTCTAGTATTTATGTTATTGTTATTTGTGTACTTGCGGGGTATTTTATTAATACTCAAATAAAACATAAGAACCCTACCAGAGTTGCTTATTCGACCCGGCTACAAATGGCGCCCACAAAGATGATGTTTTTCGCACACGAGTATTGATGTATTGATCAGCGACATTGATTTCTCCACTAGAGCCTCACCGGATGTAGTGTCACTATATAGGACGTCGAACCGGAAGTCATTTATACAGACTGGCGGTGGAAAACATGTTTATGTTTTGAAGTTTATTGATTGTAATTGATATTATATGGTGAGAAATACACACACTGGCCATATTTAATGCATATTATATGCATATATTGTTTACATTGAACTGGTTTAAGTAACCTTATAGTCAATTGTACATTTGAATTGAGTTTGAACATATTTAAAAAACACACACTTGTTTGTTTACATTGAACATTGATAGTTTACCAAGTGAAGTGGTCTATTATAAAGACTTACTATACTTACTTTAGTATTACTTGCATTAGTACTTGAAGGTATATGACTTAGTATTTTATAGTGAAGTGTATCTATATTTATAAATAGATACAATTTATGTGCATTTTTTCCCCATCATTGATTGACTTTATTGTTGTCACATTGTCATTGTCCCAGGTACACCAGTCATGTCTGTAACCATGTCACTTGATTTTTATTTGAGGATATGTGTACTCAGACTTAGGTTTTATTGAGTAATTTCACATTTAGAGTACACAAGTTGAACTTAGATAATTTTTGAATTTTTTTTTCTTCGTACACTTTTGAACTTATAGATTTTGTTTTGTGTACTTAGTATTTTCTTTTTATTTTTGTTTTCAAGTGTTAAGTACACTTAGTACTTGTTTGATCTTTACATTTAGTTAACACTTGAGTATTTTTTTTCTATTTTCATTCTTTTTTTTTTTTGTTTTGTTTTGTTTATAATTTATTTTGTTTATTTACTTACTTAATTTTTGTCTTGTGACTGGTCAATATACAGTTGGTTGATATTGTGCATTTTAAGGTACACATTGAACATCTGTAGATATAGGTATTGTGAATATGAATACTTAGAGACATTTATGAAATGGTGTTACAAGATTGTGAATTTATTGTTCACTTGATTATATAACCAGAGGTTAATAAGAACTTAGATATTTGTGCATTGATATTGCACTTGACTTTAGTACATGTGTACTTAGATGAACTTGTTACACTTAGTTGTGTTGGTATATATCTATAAGGTATATATGTGTTTGTACTTTGTGTAAAGGGTATTATTTTTGTTTTACATGTATGTAACTGTGCATGTCATTGTGTATGTTTGTATGTTGTGAGTTTCCTTGACCCTTCACGTTTTAATAAACTTTGCCCGCCCTAACACATACCCACATATACCCTACTTTGTGCACCACAGTGCATATTAACCACCACATTCAGATACACATTTGAAAACTTGTAATACCTGAGACTATATAGTAAGTAAGAGTTACTTGAGTATATTGAGACATTACTTTTGAGTATATTGAGACAACACATGGAGTAAATATACTTAGTCACATTTCGAAGTAACCAGATGTGAAGCATGAGTTGACTTTATCACATTTCGACTGTTACTTAAAGCTACTTAAAGACTTTACTAAGTAGTAAGTGGAAGCAGGTGTATTTCATAATACACATAGCAGTAGTAGTAGTAATACTTAGGTGAGTATCCGCAGCCCATATACATAAAAACATACATACACGTAGGATTGTACATATAAAACTTATTGTTTGTATTGTTCATGACTTTGTACTTTGTGCTGTGATTGTGTTGTGAATCGACTATTTGTAGTTGTTTGTGTTGTACTTTAGCTGCGTCTCATCTGTATAAATTCACTCTATGTGTTAAACTTTGTCTATTGAGTTTATCTTGTACTTTACTTTGACTTTACTTGACTTAGTACTTTACTTTATCTTATGATGAACTCACTTAGTTAGCTTTGTCACTTTGATTTAATTGTGTATATAATTATTTAATTATTACTTGATTTTGAGTTATTACTTACAAAATAACTTATTTGTGTATATATTTTGTTTTCAGCTGAGATAGTCCTTATCTGAGTCTTTGTATATTTGTTTACTTACTTATTTTTGATTTATAATTTATTTTCATTTCAGTTTATTTCAATTTTCAGATTTATATTTTTGTTTACAGATGTGACATTAATATATATGATCTTTATTTTTATTATTACTTTGTAGATAGCATATATTTATATTTACAGGTACTAAACATTTACTTGTAGATTTGTAGACATTTATTTTTGAAATCTTTACAGGTATTTATTTTTGGACTTTGTATTTTTTATTTGTTTACAGGCATCTATTTTTGTAGGACTATTTATTTATTTTCTTAGGAACATTTTGTATTTATTTAGATTTACACTTAGATTTATATTTGGATATTTTCAACATCATTTATCATGGCCGATATTCCGGAAGAATACCAAAAACTTATAGCCACGCTGCAGGAAATGAACATCAAGCCGAAGGCAGATAATCCGCAGGAATTTGAAACTTGGCTGAAGCAATACACAATGGAGAAATTGCAGACTGATGTTAAACCTGACCCAACCACTTTAACTGCTAGCACTCAACCACTGAGACTTAACAATTTCTCCGGCAGTAAGGAAAAGAAGGGTAAAGAAACATCATACGAGCTTTGGAGATATGAGATATTGGGACTTCTAAGAGACAAGAGCCAGAGCGAGGAAGCTATCATCCAGGCTATTAGAAGGTCATTAAGAGGCGACGCTGGACTCATTGCCATGCGATTAGGACCTGAGGCATCCCTGACAGAAATACTATCGAAGATGGAAAGTGTTTATGGTAATGTTGACGAGGTTGAGACCATCATGGGCGAGTTTTATAATGCCAGACAGTTAGAAGATGAGGATGTTTCAACATGGAGTTGTCGTCTTGAAGGTATAATAGACAGAGCTGTTAGTGCAGGAAAAGTAGATAGACCTCATGCAAGTTCCATGCTGCATGACATGCTGTGGAAAGGTTTGAAACCATCACTTAAGGATGTCAGCCATTATGAAAAAGAGCGATATACAACATTCGACACACTGCGTACTGCACTTAGACGCTTAGAGAAAGAACATCAACTAGATCACCTATCACAGATCAAAGCCACATCCAAGCAGGCTGTAACAACAGCTCTTTTGGACACTGGATCCACAGTCTCAACAGTATCCAGTACATTTTACAACAATCATCTCTCTCATTTAGCTTTAGAACCTTTGGACAACATTATTAACATAGAATGTGCAGATGGAAAATCTTTACTTTACCATGGATACATTGATACAACTATAAAGACTACAGATACAGATACTTCTTTTCCTTGCATTTTCTTAATTATTCCAGATAGTCAGTACCATTCAACTGTTCCAGTACTTTTAGGCACCAACATTTTATCAGTCATCATGGACCACTATAAAGACCGTTTTGGAACACGCTTTCTTCAAACAGCAGCTTTAACGACACCATGGTATTCATCATTTCGATGCATCCTACTGCGTGAAAAAGAACTTCGCAAAACCAACAACAGATTATCTTTGGTGAAATCAGCTGAACATGACAAAATTGTAGTACCACCCAACACCAATGTAACCTTACAGGCTATGACAACTAAGGAGATACCTTACCATCTTACTCCTGCAATGACTCATCAAACAGATGTATCCTGTATCCCAAAAGATCTAGACATAGAACCATCTTTAATTGATTACAGATACCAACAGAATGGGCTATTTCATGTAAAAGTTTTCAACATTATACTACAAGAACAGTTACCATTCCACCAAATGCCATCATTTGCGAACTTCAACCTGTATCTATACAAGACTCACCGAATGATAACAACAAAGAATTTTCACCACCATTATTAGACCAAGTAGAGATATCCACTGGAAACCTAACAACAACAGAATTACAACAAGAAAAATATTTCATCATGTCATATCAGGATATCTTTTCAAGGGATGAATATGACATAGGACATGCCAACTTTGTCAAACACAGAATAGAACTTGAAGATGAGAGACCATTTAAACAACGCCATCGAGACATACCTCCAGCGATGTACGAAGATGTAAAGAATCATCTACATCAGATGCTGCGAGCAGGAGTCATCAGGAAGTCGCATAGTCCATACGCGTCAAACGTCGTACTGGTGAAGAAGAAGAATGGCTATCTCAGAATCTGTGTTGACTACAGACAACTGAACTTGAAGACCAAGAAAGATGCTTATGCTCTGCCAAGGATTGAAGATATGTTGGATTGCATGGCAGGAAATAAGTATTTCTCAACTGTAGATATGCGTGCCGGATATCATCAGGTGGAGATATTGGAGGAGCACAAGGAACGGACAGCGTTTACCGTAGGCCCACTTGGACTGTTCGAATACAACAGAATGCCTTTCGGACTTGCTTGTGCTCCAGCCACATACCAACGACTGATGCAAGACTGCCTTGCAGACCTCCACATGAACATATGCTGCGTGTTCATCGATGATATTATCATTTTTGGCCGTACATATGAAGAACACCTGGAAAGGTTACAGATGCTCTTCGACAGAATACGCCAGGCAAACTTGAAGCTCTCGCCATCAAAGTGTTCTATCTACAACCCAGAGTCAAGTTTGTTGGACACATTGTATCAGAAGCTGGAGTAGAGACCGACCCAGAAAAAGTCGAGAAAGTAACCAACTGGCCCACTCCTAAAACACCAGAGGATGTGCGTAGATTCATCGGCTTTGTTGGATATTATAGGTGATTTATTGCCAACTTCAGCAAGATTGCGAAACCTCTCACTTCCCTCATGCCATCACCATCAACCAAGAAAGGCAAGAAAAAGAAGCATGAGCAGAGACCTTGGGAGTGGAGTGACAAACAGGAAACAGCATTCGCAACACTGAAGGAGCGACTGATTTCAGCACCCATCTTAGGTTATGCAGACTACAGCAAGCCTTTCGAGTTGCATATCGATGCCAGCGGTCAAGGCCTTGGAGCTGTTCTGTACCAAGAGCAGGCAGGATTACCACGTGTGATTTCCTACGCCAGCAGAGGACTTACCAACGCTGAGCAGAATTATCCCGCACATAAGTTGGAATTTCTTGCCCTCAAGTGGTCCATTACAGACAAATTCAACGATTACCTCTACGGACACAGATTCAAGGTGCTGACGGATAATAACCCGCTTAC
>MJUU01009040.1:90031-158035 GCA_002080025.1 Modiolus philippinarum
TGTATAAAGAGGAAGAAAGAACCAGAGAAAGCGCCACTAGTCAACATCACCACGACTCAGCCCATGGAATTGATCTGTATAGATTACCTCACCCTAGAACAATCAAAGGGAGGAGTACAGGACATCTTGGTGATAACAGATCATTTCACGCGCTATGCTCAGGCCATCCCCAATAGGAATCAGAACAACTGCTGAAGCACTTTTTTACAACTTTATTGTGCACTATGTTATTCCAGGACGAATTCACTCCGATCAGGGACCATCATTCGAGAGTAAGCTGATTCAGGAACTCTGTCAACTTACAGAAATCCGTAAATCCAGAACAACACCTTGCCACCCTATGGGTAATGGATTAACGGAGAGGTTCAACAGAACTCTGATTTCTATGCTTGGTACTTTACAGCACAAACAGAAAACCAACTGGAAGGCTTATGTGGCACCTCTTGTACATGCGTACAACTGCATCCAACATGATGCTACTGGTCACTCACCTTATTTCCTCATGTTCGGCCGCCATCCAAGATTGCCTATAGACCTTGCATTTGGACTTGTGAAGGACAAGGATAGAAAACCACAGTCTGTGTATGTCCAAGAGCTTAAGGAAAGACTTTTGCAGGCCTACCATCTAGCCTCTGAATCAGCTAGGAAAGCCAAGGACAAACAGGAGGCTTATTACGACCTTAAAGCTAGAGGAGCTACCATCGAGAAGGGGGATAAAGTCTTAGTGAAAAGAGTGGCATTTGAAGGAAAACATAAACTTACTGACAAGTGGGAAGAGGACACGTATATTGTTTTGGATCAGCCCAACCAGGATATACCAGTTTATGTTGTCCAGAAAGAAAGCGGAGAAGGAAGGAAAAGGACATTACATAGAAATTTACTGTTGCCAGTGGGATATCTCTACCAAAGCCAACAAGAGGAGATACATATTCCACCGAAACCAGTACCTAGACCAAGAACTAGAACATCTACAAAGAAAGAACCAACTGTTGACCCAACCGTGGAGGAAAGTGATAGTGATGAATCTGAAGTTGTGGTATTTCAAAGACCGAATGTTGTTAACGCTCAACCCAGTGTTACTGATACAGGAGGTTACGACTACCACCAACCTGAACCAGAACCAGATGGGGACGCCCATTCCGTTTCACTAATGGAAGATAATGGTTCTATTGGAAGCTCTTCCGACATAGAAACAGATATACAGGAAGAGTTGTTACCTGACAGAAACTCTGCCTCAAGTTCAGCTTCTCCTGATGGTGAAGTTAGTCCTCCAGCTATGCCTCGTCGTTCTGGCAGAGCCAGAACACAGCCAAAGTGGTTGAGGTCAGGTGACTTTGTCACAAAAGCAGCACTCGCTCCAGATACTACAGTTACCCAGTGTCCTGAGTGGAAGCAGAAGGCTGAATTTCTTTCTTCTTTTGTAGATAAGGGATTATTTACAGGGATAGAGTCAGAAGCTGGCAAAGCACTGCTTTCCCTTTTGACTGATCACCACTGATTTGTACATATTATTTTTACAGTTGTGATTTATTTGATAGCTAGATTATTTTGTATTTGTATACTGACTGTAGTAGGAGATATTACAGAATGATTAGTAATTCAGATAATATTTGATATATATTTTTAGATTTATTATAGCGTTTCCTCTATTACACTAAGAATGACGAGGACGTCATTTTTGATGGCAGGGGAGTATGTGATAGAGTGGATTTATTTATATTTTATAAAAATATAATGTAAATTGTAATTATTGTAAATTGTAATTATATACTGCGTTTCAAATAAGGAAAAATTGCTATCGGTTTGACGAAAACCCCGCCATTGTATTCCCGCCATTTTCGGTCTTTACATGTTTTTTAAACAAATATCTTTTTTTCCCGATTCGGTGACCCTATTATTTTATTTGCTTATTCCGTTCAGGAGATTACACCCTATCTTCCGTGAAAATATTATCAAATCATAATATTTCAATTTTTTGCGATCAGCGATTTTGTCGTATTGTGAGGACTTGACAAAAAAATGCGGGAACTTAAAAATTGTGCTGTTTATACCAAAACTGGCATATTTTTTATTTTGTTGTAACATATTGTTTTTCTACACACCATGAAGCATTAAAAATAATTTTATTTCATTCGAAATCTTCAATATAGTAAAAATATAGGCAACATAGTATATAATCTATACCAATAAAGATGACGTCATAGCTCTAAAACTCGGTCGGTGACCCCCGATTATTTTTAGCTTAATTTAAAGCTTTCATCATTAATATTGTACAAAAGGAATATCAAGAAGATATCATACTGGAGCTTGAATAGTAGGATATGTCTTTAAAATACTATGGCTTCATTCCGTGTATGGCACTCGGTAGATGTCCTTGGTATTGAATTTGGCCGCCTATTTCGATTTTTTGGAAATGAGTACTAACTTCTTTTTTGACTACTTTTGAATTATGGCTTTCCATACTGTTTGATTTAAATGGTGCTGATTAGAAATTATTCCTTGAAACACGTGTATAGCATAACGAAATTTACCGTTTATCATGCAACTTTGGTATTTATTGTATTTTGTATAACATTACATCTATGATATAGACAGTGATATTGTTGTGCATACTAAGCAGGATACATAGAACATTGTATAATTATTAACTTAATTATCAGTACTAGATCTTTTTTTTTTATTATAACTAGACTTCGTTTATATTTTCACACGGGTGTCAAGAAAAATCCTTTGTCAACTGCAAAAGAAAACTAAATCCAGGAACACAATTCTTGACGGACAAGCCTCCACTTCATTATTGTTCTTTTTGTCAAAAAGTAGAGATGGTTCAATAACCAAAATGTAGGCTCATATTTTAGTATATGACATTTTCAGATCGCACCCGATAGTTGGAATCAAAAATGATGGCAAAGTGTCCACAATCACCAGATTAACGTCACGTAGTGTTCTCAAACAAGCGGTGACTGAAAGATCATAAAGAGAAGCTCTTCAACAAGTTACTGTTATGGACCCCTAAAAAATTGAATCAACTGTGGAAAAGAATAAAGTGCACTCATATTGGACACACGAAGAATCAATGTAGTCAAAAGAACCAAAGACCCGGCCTTTACAACCGTCAGATCGAATGCTGATAGTCTTAACCGAGGTGTTGCTGAAGAAGTCTTTACCGAGGTGTTGCTGAAGAAACATAAAATGATTTAGGGAGCAACCATTTGATATTTATGGGGGGGGGGAAGGGGCTATGGTCAAATTTAAAAAAAAGGCAGGACGGTTACCTATAGCATTAAAAAAATCCAAGATGACTATGCGGGTTAATCCAGGACAGGCTTGGAACAAAAATAAAAAGCCAGGATAGAAGTTACACACAAAAAAAAAAATCCAGGATGAAAAATTTGACCATAGCCACCCCCCCCCTAGAAATCAAATGGTTGCTCCCTTATGAATAAATTTCGGTAAAATTTTAATCTTTCCATTCACTTACTTTTACACGCGCCAGTGTTTATCATATTACCAATATTGATTTATTGTTTTGTCGAATGGTTTTTGACGTAAATGAACTAAACTTTCGTAGTATCACACTTTTCTTAGTAGTGTAAAGTGAATAGGACAGCTGGTAGAAAGTCACACTACACAAAATACATAATAATCATATAGATTGAATAAAAAGGAAATAGACGATTTGAAATGTACAGGGAGTGTTTGAAAGCGTGATTGTGAAAAATATAAGAATTTTACTTATATATACTTTTTTCACATAATTCTTGAGCAGTTTCTTACATGTCTGCTTAAATTTCATTTATCACAGTTTTTTTTCTGTTTGCTTGTTTGTACTAATTTTTTATTCAATTTATTTATTTTTCCGTACCTCCTGTGTACTAGTTTTATCTTTTATCTCAAATATGTGCAGATTATTTACGTAAAAAGCCATACAAATTGTCGTCATACAGGACTTCATATTTCCATACAATTTTATCTTTTTGTATTAGATACAGTGGGTCTCTTATCATATTCGAGGGCCGTATGTCCCGAGAATATGATAAGAGACCCACTGTATCTGATTTACATAGGAGTCAAGGATGCTATGCGATCAACTATTTAGAGACTTATCTTAATTCTTAAAATTTGATTGTCACTTATCAGTAGAACTGTATTGACAAAACAGTCTTAGGGTAATCTTGTTTTTTGTACAATTTTGTTGATACGCGTGCAAAGAATAAATGATTTGTTTCGCGCAAAGCGCGAAAAAAATTTTCTGTCCAGAAAAAAAAACCATAATCCCCCCCCCCCTTCAGGTTAAATGGTCGGTCCCTAAAGGATGAAATATAAGGCTATGCATACTTGTAAACAACGAAGTCTTTATTTTTAAACATTGGTTTTATGATGAAACAGTAAAAAAAAACTACCCAATTATCCTCGCTCAATACTTTATAATCGAGAAAATGTTAAACTTCAGTTATTTCCATTTGTACTTATTTCTTTTTCATATTTTCTGTCATTGTGTTTTTACTACATATTTTGAGTTAATATATTCTTTTTGTATTTGTTTAAATCGTGTCTTTTTAATATTATGCGCTGTACCATTCCTATTTATTGGAACAAAGTTTCGGACATGAATGAGTAATGATATTGTAGCACACTGACTAACATTGTAAAATAAGCAGAATATATATATGCCAAAAACAACGCACGTATCTTTTCAATTATTAGGCGTATTCATTTGTTATATTTATTCATTTTAATCGGTTGAAGTGTATTTTTTTTTTCAAATGCAAAAGTGTTGCATTTAATTTATCAATAATTATTATGCTTATTGGGGTGTTTCTGTTGACAAGCGACATTGAACTCGACCTTCACGGTAACTTCGCTATTCCTTCTATTATCCCCGCACTTTCGAATGAAAGTTAGGGATATTGTCGTTGGCCTCGTCCGTCCGTCCGTCTGTCCGTCCGTCCGTCACACATCCTTGCGACGCGAACTCCTCCTACATTTTTGGATTTTGGGTTTTAATTTTGTTATAGAACTGTTGCATATATGCTGCAGATGCGCAATAAGCTTTCGGATTTTTGATATTGGTCTTGGTGCAAACAAGAGGCCCAAGATGTCGATTTTGACACATCTGGCATGCGACGCGAACTCCTCTTACATTTTTGGATTTAGGGTTTTAATTTTGTTGTAGAATTGTTGCATATGGTCTGTAGATGCGCAATAAGCTTTCGGATTTTTTATATTTATCTTGATGCAAACAAGAGGCCCCAAGATGTCGATTAGACAAAGACCACAAAATGTGGATTGTGACACATATGACATGCGACGCAAACTCATCCTACTTTTTGGATTAATGGATTTAATTTTGTTGCAGAATTGTTGCATATAGTCTGTAGATGCGCAATGAGCTTTCAGAATTTTGATTCCGGTTCCAACTTTGGTAAATTTCCTGAAAATGTCGAAGACTGATATTTTTGGACATTTTGGCATATAATCTTATATTTTGGCAAGTATTTGGAAAAAAATTAAAATTCTGAAATCTTAGAATTCGAAAATGTGATTCCAATTTTGGTAAATATCCTGAAAGTCTCTAAGACATTCTTCCTAGCAACCATACTTTTAGCATTTGTTTTGATAAGGTTAATCATTTTCACCAACTGGATTTCAAAAATAGTTGATTCAAATTTTGGTAAATTTCTTGAAAGTGTCAAAGACCACTTATTTTTTGGAATTATACCTAGCAACAATACTGTAAGGATTTGTTTCCATTAGGGCAATCATTTTCACCAATTGAATTTCAAAAATATTTGATTCCAAATTTGGTAAATATCCTGAAAGTCTCAACGACCACTTATTTTTTGGAATTCTACCTAGCAACCATACTTTTAGCATTTGTTTTGATAAGGTTAACCATTTTCACCAACTGGATTTCAAAAATATTTGATTCCAATTTTGGTAAATTTCCTGAAAGTGTCAAAGACCACTTATTTTTGGGAATTATACCTAGCAACAATACTGTAAGGATTTGTTTCCATTAGGGCAATCATTTTCACCAATTGAATCTGAAAAATATTTGATTCCAATTTTGGTAAATTTTCTGAAAGTGTCAAAGACCACATATTTTTTGGAATTCTACCTAGCAACCAAACTGTTAGCATTTGTTCTGATAAGGTCAACCATTTTTACCAATTGGATTTCCAAAATAATTGATTCCAAATTAGGTAAACTTCCTGAAATCGTCAAAGACCACCATTTTTTTTGGAATTCTGCCTAAAAACCATATATTCTTTAATTCCTCATGGTAAAAATAGTGACTGTCAATAGTTTAAATTCAAATATGTTAAGAAAAATTATGCCCAGGGTCTATAGCTGTTTTCTGTGTCAAACAGGGGGTGCGGGGATCACTGTCGTTTCCGACAGTCATTACTCTAGTTTATTTATTTATTTATTTTTTATTATTATTTGGCTTTGAGGACACAATATGCAGCACTTAACTTTGTCTCTATTTCATTGTAATATTAGAAGTTTATGGAACAAAATTAATTACATTATAGACACTGTAGAGGACTTTGATGTAAACACATTTAGACCTGTCAAAGTATTAAGGTTACATAATTTGAATTATCTTTTTTCAAAGATAGAAACGGTGGGTGTTTGTATACTTTTATGTCGGCTGTTATATGTCTATATTGTGTATGGTCGTGAGTTTTAGTGTGAATGGAGATTTTTGTGGTTGTTAGTTGTTTCCCCTTCCCNCGTTTTGTATGTTTGTCACGTGATTTCCTTGTCTGAATAAATGTTTGAAAATGGCAGCGGACGTCTTTTATGCTGAGCCAAAATGTTTAAATTTAAGATGATTGAGTGTGTCCCCAACTCCATTACACGGCATTCCAATGCGTCTAGATATAGAATATCCAGAGGTATTACGTATGTGGTAAATTTTCATGTCGGATGGGCTGATGAATACCTTTGGTAACCTTTGGTCATCCAGTAGTGGTATCGACCCAGTGGTTTCAAATAGAATAATACCCACGCTGTATAATAAACGGCAAATATTGTTATGCTGTACACGTGTTTTAAGTAGTAACCTGTCATTTAAATAGTAAGGAAAGCTATCATCCAATTATATTTATTTATTAAAGAATGCACATTTATACCCATATACATTAATGTTGAAGACATACATGAACAATAACAAAACCAAAATAAAACAAAATAAAGATTACAAAAGGAAAAATCAGACAGTTGTTGAGTCCACTCTCCCTTGTAACGAATGAAGCAGTATACTGCACGATTTGTGGACAATTTAAACATACATACAGTTTATCTGGTTTACTTTCAATATTTGGTATTAAACGTTTTATTTCCTGTAAATAGTTTTCTTTTAGTTTTGTGTTATTATTACATGAAAATAAGAAATGTTCTTCATAATCAATAGTGTTGGAATTGCAGTTCTTACATTTTCTGTTTTCTCGTTTAATATTACCTTCCCCTTTCAATTTCTAAAATATGATCACTGACTCTTAATCTCGTTAGGTGTTTTCTATTTTCATTTTCTTTCCAAATATGGTTCCATTTCATATTTTTTTCTTAAATTTACTGTAAAGAAACAATTTATTACTTTCTGTGAGAGAATTTAATTTCTTTTAAATAATGTCTTATAGTCTTCTTCTAGTAGTTCTTTCACATACTTTGTAAATTTAGGTTTCTCTGTATGAAAATTTATATTTTCTATATATGTGACATCAATATTAATTTGACTGCTAATATATTAGGCAAAAGTAAACCATGAGTATGACCCATTTTAATGTAGTTGTTTTGAGAGGCTAATGTATCATATACTAGAGGATTAACATCAGTAGAAGAAATTCTTGCCATATACTTTAATGTTTGTAATTTTATATACATATCCATTGGATACTGACCAAGTTCAGCTCGTGCGGATATATTTACAGATTTATTACTTAAACCTAATTGAAATTGTGCAGTTTTTTAAATTACATTTCAAATGAGTTATTGAAAGTGATCAGAAAATGGTGTAGGGTCTTTTACTGATCCAAGAAAACGAGTTTAACCCCGGTGCAATTTTTGCGCCTGTCCCAAGTCAGGAATATGATGGTTATTGGCTTGTCGTTGTATTCTTATAAAATTTTAGTTTCTTGGTATTTAGGTTATTGGTATGGTTTGTTTCCATTGATTTATTCACTTTTTTACCTCTTTGGGGTCATTAAGGGCATGCTATATGGTGTGAGGTTCCTCAATGTGTTGAAGACCGTAGGATGACCCCTGGATGCTTTGTTTTGGGTCGTTTTAACCTGGATATGGGATGTTGTCTCCTTGACATTTACCCCATTTCCTTTCTTTTTCATATTAACTGAGGAGAGTAGACTCATACTTCCAATAGCATAATCTACAATACTACAACCATTTGTCTTAAAACATGTTATGTTTCCTAGAATATCTCCAATGAACCTACCGTTCAATATTCTTAGTCGGGCGATGTACAGATTTCTCCACCTTGAGAATTAAAAACTTTATCTTGTGATTATCTCTCTAGTTCAAAGTCACTATTTTTAATTTTGTGGTAAATATGATTTAAATTTTCATTATTTTCATCATGCAATATAAAATCTGTTCTATTTGACACTCTGGAATTAAAATCACCAGTTAGTATGATTTTCCTTTATCGGCTATCAAATTGATTTCTGATTCTAAGTTTTGATATTCATTATAAAATACACATGTGAAACACTTGCCATTTAAAACATTATTTAAACTTAATGTTTAAGTTCTAATAAACAAAGTTACATGATTACCCTATTCCACAATGAATACTCATATGAGATAAAATGAAATGCCATCACTGACAAATAGTAAAAAAAAACCTAATGTTAAACTTTTATTTTTCTTTTTGCAGTTAGACAAACAGACCATATACATTATATAATCATAAATTAATATGTATACCTTTCATCTACATGCATTATTGACATATGAGGTGTTTTTTCTCGCGGGGTAACTTCCTATATAAAGGTAGGTACGGATGTGCGGCCCAAAAGGGTCTGTTTTTTTTCAGGTCTGAAATATATGATAAGGTCTACAACTATCAGAAGAAATATATCATTAGGTCTAAATTTCTACTTCGGACAGAATCAGAATCAGAATATTTTATTACCAAATTAGGGCCCCAGGAGGGCATGATACATCAAACATTTATGATTGGTATACAAGTACAATATTACAGAAAACGGTATAAGCAATAAATAACAATTAATAATTATAATAAAAATAATAAATAAAGGCATATTAATGCACGTCTACCACAGATGCACTNCTGAAATATATGATAAGGTCTACAACTATCAGAAGAAATATATCATTAGGTCTAAATTTCGACTTCGGACAGAATCAGAATCAGAATATTTTATTACCAAATCAGGGCCCCAGGAGGGCATGATACATCAAACATTTATGATTGGTATACAGGTACAATATTACAGAAAACGGTATAAGCAATAAATAACAATTGATAATTATAATAAAAATAATAAATAAAGGCATATTAATGCACGTCTACCACAGATGCACTTCATACTATGAAAAATTTAGTAATATTAATAACATACCCGGTGCATTTGGAAAAAAAAATTAAAAAAAAAAATAAAACGCATTCACATACAGAACAGAATGCAGCAGGCACCATGAGACGATGCACAGGGGGGATTTTTCCACCGTGCCTGTCGCAGTCTGTCTATGATGGTTACATAGATCTAGCAATTGTACCGGTAGGAACAGCAACAAGTTAAAGGAAATAAAGGTATAGTAATGGACGGTGCCATATAATATGTATATCCAACCATCTAAAACCTGTGGCATATAAAAAAAAAGAAAGAAAAAGAGCAAGACGTCAGACAGTGTATAGCCTGCAAAAAGTATCAAGGGACGGTGCCATAAGGAGAGAAAATACCTTCTTATACTTAGTGCAGGCCACACAGTTTCAACCAAAATCACTACAATCTTAAGGTAATATAGGCAACTTGCAGAAAGTATCAAGGGACGGTGCCATAAGGAATAAACCTGCTCATACTTAATGCAAGCTGTCCAGAAACCCCAAAAAATACAAATCATGTAAGCACAACAACAAGCATCAAGGGACGGTGCCATAGTTATTATTAACTAGATAATAACAATCTCATACTTAGTGTAGTGCAAACAGGGACCCTAAAATAAAACATACAATATAGGCTAGAGAAAAAGGGAATCATACTACCTATTGCACACTGGGTGTTCAGATACCAGCTTTCAACAGAAAAATACACATAGCTGTAAGTATTTTAGGATCTTCACAATTTAAAATCCAATTTATTTTGTCATTGTCATTTAAAATGTTAAAATTTGANTTGACCTGAAGTGCACCTGCAGCAGAGTCTGTTTTGTCGGAGAGTACCCTGATATCTACCAGCTTCTATTTGTAATTTATGTGCAGAAATTCTAAACCTTGTTAATGTTCTCCTTTGCTCAAAATTTCTTACAATAGACAAATAATTTTCGTAAGTTGTAAGTTTTCCATCCTTGAGAGAAATTGCTTGTTCATGCCAATTTTCAATATAGTGTTGTTTTATTATTTTATTGCATTTATATTTAAATGTAGATGCATTTTTTTACAAATGTGTGTTCAATCCATTCACATTTTCAACAATTTGTTTAATAGACCCATACCAAGACGGCCGTTTATTTTGATACAAGAGTCGTGCTTCAATATAGACAGCTTTCAATAAAGGAAATGATGACTCTAGGTTTTCAAGACGATGCCAATATTTTATCATCTGTTTTATAATATCATAGTGTAGAGGAAAACGGCCCAATTCTGATTAAACTGCATAATTAGTGCTTTTTTTCTGTACACCTAACAATACTTTACAAAATTTTACATGAAGTTTTTCAGATAGTAGATGTGCATATATTTTGTGGACTGGCAGGGTTCCATTTCTAAATCTAGCTGTAAATGGATTAAAACAACCCCAGATCTCACTACCATATAAAAGAATTGGTTTGATAGTGTGATCAAAAACATGAATTGCAGTTTTCACATCAGGATTGTGTACTAAAAAATCTCTTTTTAGTTTAAAAGCTTTTAAACCTTTTTGATAAAGTTCATTTTGAGCAAAAGAGAAAGAACCTGAAGCACTAAAATGTATTCCTAAATATTTATAATGCGATACACATTCTAATTCATTATTTTTAAAAACAAATTTCTGTGATAGGTGTCTGCCTGCCTTATTGAACACTAAAATTTTTGTCTTTTTTGTATTTATATCCAGACACCAATCATTACAAAATTATGGAGTTGATGCAATCTGTCTTGCATCCCATCAGCAGTTTTAGATAGTAAAACAATATCATCTGCATATATCAGACAATTAACTTTCATATTATCTATAAGTATAGGATCTCTTGTATTTTCCAAATACTGTGGAAGGTCATTCATAAATACTTTAAATAAGTTAGGGGATAAATTGTCCCCTTGCTTCACGCCAAGTTTAGTTGGGGAAAAGTCAGTTAACTTATTCTGTATGCAGATACATGATTTACTTAATTTGTACATATTCTTGATTATATTGTAGAACCGTGAGCTTATTCAATATTCTAATAATTTTATTTTAATACCTGTATGTATAACTTTATCAAATGCTTTATGGAAATCAACAAAGCAGGCAAACACCCTACCATCCTTATTGTTACAATACTTATCTAATATGCATTTTAAAATAAACGTATGGTCGGATGTTCTAGCATTTCTAGTGAAGCCTATTTGACAATCAGTAATTATTTTATTTTGAGTTAGAAAGTTATCCAGTCTATTATTCAATATACTATTGAAAAGTTTACCTATAGAATTAGTAATGGTCAATCCTCTATAATTATTGGTATTATATATCTCTCCAGATTTGTGGAGAATTGCTATATAACCTTCAGCCCAAGAACATGGATAAATACTATTGGAAAGACATAAATTGAAAATCTAAGACAAAGATGGTAACATTACTGATTGACTGTGCTTAATCATGTTATTTGATATATTATCAAGTCCTGGAGATTTATTGTTTTTTAATTTTGAAATAGCTGATATTATTTCTTTATCTGAAATTCTATTATCCAACTGGTTAAAGCATGGAACTTTTTCAAGATGTTCAAGTTTGTCTTCTAATAAGGCTAGCCTTGTTTTATATGATTCATCAAGTTGAAAAAGATTTTGAAAATGAGAAACCCATCTTGACGGTGCCACAGTGGAACTTGTATCACAATATTCTTTCTCTTTAAGTTCATTGATAATATTCCAGTAAACTTTTGGATTATCATCATGTAAAGACTGAAGTTGTTCAATCAATGAGTTTTTGTAGTCTTTATATTTTAATTTTCTCAATTTCGAGTACTGAGGACATATCTAAAGGTTGCAAATTTCAACATCCAATATATAACCGCAAAATTAAACTTAAGATAAGCAAAATGATATTATCCATATGATCTTTATACTGAATAGGTATCAAATTTCATAAAATATATGAAAGGGTCTCCCTTTTCGCCCTTGCAAAATTTATGAATATGGTAGATTAAAATTTTACTGTCCGCACACCCGTACCAAAATATATATTAAGTTACCCCCCCCCCGTGTTTTTTCTATATACTAATTCCAGTCTTTATTGTCTGTTAAACCTGCACACTCCGTATGAGTGTGAAACTATGATGCACAACTGCAGCAAATCCATTGTTCATTTTCTCTCTCTTTACAAATATCTTTACAAATATATCTTACCATCTTGGTCACTATATTAGATCGTTTCACCTTTCCGAACTGGAAGTACTACAAATTGTTTTATATTCTTACCACCTTTTCACTCTTAACATTTGGTATTTAAGAAATTTCAGATGATGCAAGAATAGTGTTTAGAGAAGCACACAACACTGCAAGAGTTTAAATTAGAATTGAATCAGATGACAAGTTTGTTGATATATTAATTTTGGGTAAGAGTAAGAGAGATGTTTCTGAACACTGTTTGCTGTAATTCTGTGTTGATGTTTTCCGATGTATCAATATTTTTTTCATCATGTGTGGCAAGTTTTTCAATATTTGATTTATTAGGAATGAGAGTGATGCTTTCCAAATATTTTTCAAATGATTATATAGGATGAGGCATTGCATCACAAAATAAAATTAAACCTTTATAGATTATGCCTTGCACAAAACAACGGCAGTATAATACCAAAAGAACAAAGCACAAGATAACAGAAATCAAAGTCCTGAGACAAGGAAAAACGAGAACACCAGAAGACGGAACATTAAAGATACTACTTCCCCATAAATCACAGAAACACTACAAATACAACACTAAAAAAAAACTAAAGCACTAACAGGGTGAGCTCTAAAAAACAGTGACATCAGGTGCTTCGGAAAGGTCAGTGTGTTACAAAAGTAGCAAGTCTTTCTTGGTGAAGTTTTCACTCCAATTAAGCATTATCAGCTTTTATATATATTGTGACATATATTGTGATTTTTTTCTGATTGCTATTCATCTGCTATACAGAAGGTTATGTTCAAACCTTACTTTGCTTCCTGGTCCGACTAAAAGTTCCTTTAAATTAAACTGCAAAGCCATTTAAACAGATGCAATATCCTGTTTTTAGCAATATCACATTATAATAAACAATGGAGGTAAAAGTCTCTACAATTACATTGTAAAACCAAGCAATGGAACAACGCTTTTATTGTTGTTCTTCATCTGGACGTTACCATGAAGGCCTTCAACAAACAGCTTTGGTCATACCTCTTAGTAAGTTCATCACGGTCCCGATCAGCGATTTGAGTGGAATTCATTGCAAGCGAACAACGCTACATCGGCTCGCTTTTATTACTCATTGATGCGGGATCGTCAACAAACATAAAACTAACTAACAACTGTTGTCATTTATTTTACTATAAATCTATTATCAAATCCCCTTTATATATACCTAAATAATAAACAATAAGTGGATATGGAGTAAATGCACATGAGAAGGTTTCTACAAATACATAGTATAACCAAGCAAAAAGGTCACCATTAGGCCTACAACAGCGAGCTTTTGCCATACCTCACAGCAATTTCAAAGCGGCTCCTAGCGGAATTTTTTCCAAAATGCCGCACAACGATACGTCCACTTTTGTAGGAAAGATAACAGGAAACGCCCACAATAACCAAAAATTACAATCACAAGCCACAATATTCCAGATTTCTGCAAAAGAAAAAACAATAAAATGACAAAAGACTAATAGTATAGACAACGATAGGAACTCAGGATAGCCGGACTTGATACCGGCACTAACAAGAGCTAGCAGTCAGGTTTAACTGGTTTATAAGTACGCAAACCTCCCCTTTCTCTATCCCGTTTCCTTATAATATAATAAGCATACAAATAACACCAAATACAGGTAGAGTACTAACTCAAAGACCACAATCTTGAAGAGGAAAGAATAGACAAAACGTAATTTAAAGATATGGGCCAATGAGTGCTCGCCGCTAAACTGCCGGCTAGCTCAAGGAGCCTAGTCTGCTGGTAAAACACTGTCGCACAACGGAATAAAAATCCAATTCAAACTTCCCGAATGGTTTGGTAAAGAATCATCATGGATTTCAGTAGACATTGGCCATATCAGTGACGGGCCACAATACCTGTCAAATCTTCAGGTCATTGGATCCAAAGCCAATTTAACGGAATCATGAATCTCAAGCTGGTGGACGATTACAACATTTAAACCAATAAAGGGCTCTCATCAAGTCGATTGTAAGAAAACTTATAAAGCATGATAGTATAAAAAGATGCCAAGATTGGAAAGTACGATCGTATATCCATATGAGAAACTGAAATGTATAAAGAGCATTTTTTCTTTTCTTTTTTTATCCCCGCACTTTCTTAAGAAAGTTCGGGTATATTGTTTTCGCCTCCGTCTGTCCGTCTGTCCGAAACAACGGCAGTAGAATACCGAAGGAACAAAAGAACGATGAGACGCGAACTATTTCTACATTCTTGGAATTCAGGTTTTAATTTTGTTATAGAATTGTTGCACATATGCTGCGGATGCGCAATAAACTTTCGGATTTTTGAAATTGGTGTTAATGCAAACAAGAAGCATCAAGATGTCGATTTTGACACATGTTGTATGTGACGCGAACTCCTCTTACAGTTTTGGATTTAGAGATTAAATTTTGTTGTAAAATTGTTGCACATAGTCTGAAGATGCGACATAAGCTTTCGGATTTTTTATCTTTATCTTGGTGCAAACGAGAGGCCCCAAGATGTCAATTTTGACAAAGACCACAAGATGATGATTTTGACTCCTCCTACATTTTTGGACCTAGGGATTAAATCTTAATGCTGAATTGTTGCATATAGTCTGTAGATTTGCAATCAGTTTTTAGAATTTTGGTTCCGAGTCAAACGTGGGTAAATTTCCTAAAATTGCCAAAAACACATATTTGTTTTATTTTGGCATGTTATTAGCTCAACTGACCCAAAGGGTCAGTGTGAGCTTTGCCATCACTTGGCGTGCGTCTTCCGTCCGTCCGTCCGTTTGTTACCTTTTCACATTTTCATCAACTTCTTTAAAACCACTGAAGCAAATTCAACCAAACTTAAGAGGAATGATCTACTAAAGGTCCTTTACAAAGATTGCTAATTTGTTTCGTTCCTATCCGACAAAAAACATGGTCGCCAGCGCGGAACTTATATTTAACATTGGGTCCTATGGGAAAAACGTCATTTTTGTCAACTCCTCTGAAACCACTGAAGCAAATTCTGCCACACTTTACAGGAATGATGTACGGAAGAGTCCTTTATAAAGACTGTTCATTTTGTTCTGATCCGACAAAAAACATGGCCACCAGTGTGAAACTTATATTTAACATTAGACCCTATAGAAAAAACATCATTTTCATTTACTCCTCTGAAACCACTGAAGCAAATTCAACCAAACTTTTTTGGAATGACATATGGAGGGTCCTTTACAAAAATTGATTATGTCATTATGATCCGAGAAAAAACATGGCTGCCAGCACGGAACTTATATTTAACATTGAACCCTAAGGGAAAACAGTCATTTTTATCAACTCCTCTTAAACCACTGAAGCAAGTTGAATTAAATGATGTATGGAAGGTCCTAAACAGAGATTGTTCATTTCGTTCTAATCCGACAAAAAACATGGCCGCCAGCGTGGAACTTATATCTAAAATGGACCCTATGGGAAATCATCATTTTTATCAACCCCTCTGAAACCACTGAAGAAAATTTAGCCAAACTTAAGAGGAATGATCTACTAAAAGTCCTTTACAAAGATTGCTAATTTCGTTCCTATCCGACAAAAAACATGGCCGCCAGCGCGGAACTTATATTTAACATTGGACCCTATGGGAATTCAGCCAAACTTTACAGGCATGATGTATGGAAGGTCTTTTACAAAGATTGCTCATTTCATTTCATTTCAATCCGACAAAAACATGGCCACCATGCAGAACATCGAAAACCCTGCTGTTGAGCATTTTGTCAGGTTAGCAGTACAGGCTCATTCTCCGAACCTCTAGTCTTATAAGCTGACAAGTGTTTGGAAACAAAAAAGATATTCTGAAAACTGACATTCTGAAAGGTGATTCCAATTTTGGTAAATTTCCTTAAAATCTCTAAGACCTCTTGTTTTTTGGACATCTACCTAGCCACTGTACTAAAAGTTTGTGTAGCTTAGGACAAACATTTTCGTCAATTGGATTTCAAAAATACTTGATTCCAATTTTTGAAAATTTCCTGAAAGTCTCAAAGACCACTTTTTTTTTGGAATTCTACCTAGCATTCTTAAATTGTTTGTGTACTTTAGGACAAACATTTCATCAATTGGATTTCAAAAATATTTTATTCCAATTTTGGTAAATTTCTTGAAAGTCTCAAAGACCGCTTAATTTTTAAATTCTACCAAGAAACCATACTCAAATTGTTTGTGTAGTTTAGGACAAACATGTCTGTAGTTTAGGACAAACATGTTCATCAATTGGATTTCAATTATATTGATTCCAATCTTGGTGAAATACCTGAAAGTCTCAAAGATCTTTTTTTTTTTTTTTTTGAATTCTACATAGCAACCATACTTAATTTGTTTGTGTAGTTTAGGACAAACATTTTCATCAATTTGATTTCAAAAGTATTTGATTCCAATCTTGGTAAATTTCCCGAAAGTCTCAAATATGAAAAAGAAAGGAAATTGGGTAAATGTCAAGGAGACGACATCCCATATCCAGGGTAAACGACCCAAAAAAAGCATCTAAGGGTCACCGTACGGTCTTCAACACAACATAAAGCAAGCCCTAAATGGCCCCAAAAAGGTAAAAAAAGTGAATAAATCAATGGAAACATCCAATAACCCGAATATCAAGAAAGAAGACAAGGACAAGCCAATGACCAACATATTCCTGACTTGGGACAAGCGCAAAATTGCGGTGGGGTTAAGCTCGTTTTCTTGGATCCAAACCCTCCCCTATGTGTAGTGAATGACTGAAAAATAAATACACAAAAAGACTCACAGTAAAAATCAAACTAGAAAAAAGTCCAACGTATCAAGACGAGTACCCGTACAATAAAGTACATAAAACATGAAGACAATACACACGGGTACTGTCCGGACAAATGCTCGCAGTTACTGACAGCTAGCTAGGGACATAATTTCCGTTGACTATGATATCAAGCCTTCTTACATATGAAATTTCAATTGAAATACTTCTAAATAGATTTGGTATAACAACATCATCAATTATGAAAGAAGAACATGATATTGCGCAATGCCAAAAACTGACAATATGAAAAAATGTTTAAATTTAAGCTATGGTGTAAAGCATTTAGGAGTTGATCAATATTTTTGCCAACAAAAACCAGAAGTAAAGATTTAACAACAATGCTGTATTTATATTCTTTATGATTAAGTTTGTTCAACGGATTAATAAGTTTGGAGGGACAATTTTTGAATTTATGCGCTTTGTAAATGATATTTCCATAGAAGTTTGGATGTGAAATGCCCTATTGTATAAAAGCTCTGCATGTAGAACCAAATTTTCTTAAGAATACATCGGCAAACGAATACCGAAGCAAGAACGAGGAAAGAGGAAATTCTAAAATCAAAAATCCAAAATCACGGCTATTCACAGCAACACGAATTGAGACAGTATGACAGACATAACAAACAAAAATGAACAAAAACGCCACAAAACTAAAGCACTAGCAGTATGAACCCCTATAAAAACTGAGGTAAGTCAATGTATCTATAATAAAATTTAGAGAATGTTTCTATCAATTTATGATATCTAAACCCTTGATGTAGAAGTTTTTCAGTGAGACAAAGATTTCGGTCGTTGAAGTCAGAAACATCACTACATACTCTTGCATATCGAACAAGTGAAATGTAGACCCCGTAAGAAGGGACTAACGGAACATCACCGTCGAGATGGGGAAAATTCACTATAGGGAAGGAGAAATCATCCCTTTTATCATAAACTTTAGTGTTTAACTTTCCTTGATTTATTGATATATAAAGATCAAGAAAAGCAGTATGATCACTGTTGCTATTGGATTTATTTAAAGTAAGTTCGGCAGGATAAATTTCATTTGTCAATTTAGAAAATTCGGGATTATTTAAAGCCAAATTATCGTCCAAATATCTATATGTATTGTTAAAATATCCACTAAATGCTGTTTAGAGGGGTCTTTTTGAATTTTTGCAATGAATTGTGACTCGTAGCAATAAAGAAATAAATCTTCTATGAGAGGTGCACAGTTGGTACCCATAGGGATACCTATTTTTTGCCGATAGACTGTATGACCGAAACGAACAAAAATATTATCAAGAAGAAAATTTAATGCTTTTATCATATCCTGATAAGTCCAGTTTGTATATTTGTCATGTTTGTCGTCCATGAAAAACGACTTAAATGTATTGCAACAAATGTAAGTACATCCTGATTTTTTGAAGGACCAATTGGTCAAACACGAAAATGTCTCTTTGATGAGTGTATGCTGTAATGTAGTATAAAGGTTAGAAAAATCATAGCTATCGACGGGGGTGTATGCTTCATTAACAGATCGAAGCCTTTCCAAAACTTTAACCGAATTTTTAACACTCCAAAAGTCGTTAATTCCACTGTATTCATAACGTTTGTTGCTAAATTGATGACGAGATTTTTTATGGTAATAAGTGCACTGGTCAATAAAACAAAAATGTGTGTAGTTGAACATTTACTTGATGCCGAAATAAATCGAAATTTTAAAGGATTTTTGTGAAGTTTAGGAATCCAATACATAGCAGGAATACTACTACAGTTAGAAGTTGCTTTTAGTTCAACTGTAGCTATCATATGATCATCAATTATTTGTGTTTCTGTTGACGTGGTAGCTTGAAATGTACCAGAATTGGTAATTTCATTCCGAAGCACCCCGATTAGTGTTTCCTGCAGCAGATTTTTGCGTGCAGTGACGCCCTGCCGTTTTTTATTGACGCCCTGTCCTTTTTTTGTTTTCATTTTTGGCGCCCTGCCCTTTTTCAATCTTTGTGCCTTGACGCCCTGTGAACTGTTTTTTTTTCTTTTGAAAATCGTCAAAAATTGAAGTATGATGTTCATTTCCTTTGTCAGTTTATTCTATTTGTTCAAAATAAACTTTAATTACGCCTGTCATAGTTCAGTCGTAAACAAACACCGTCGGCACTTTTGTTTACCCGAGTTATAAATTATCACCTGTCAATCAGAGATAAACTGCTTACCTGTATGACAATTTTATGTCAATTTCTCATAATCATTATTCTTTTGAGACTTCAAATCTTTCTTTCATTAAAATTTTCTTAAAACTCTCCGGTTTAATGCAATGAAAAAATGATTTTTTTGCAGATCACGTTCTTTGGGAGTTGAGTTATTTCCCTTTAAAATTTGTCTTTAAGTTGTNGTATCCAAAATGATAATGAACTGTTTTTTAAACATTTATTTTGCCATATTTATCTCGATATAGCTGGAAACTTTTCATTATATCGCCCTAATTTCAATTAAGTTGTTGCTTTAGAAGACCATATATTGTGAAAAAGAAGGCAATTTAGAATTATTGCACGATAACTTTACTGACTAAAGATTTTGTCGACATAATTCTTCGCGATTTAATAAATTGTCGCGTTTTTTAAAGCAACATATTATTTAGGTGACTAAAAATAAAGCGACTTAATGCTTTCTAAGGCATTTTGTTGCAAAAAATAAATCGCTTTTATGAGAAATAAGGCAATTTCTCGTAAAAAATTTCATCGCGATTTTGAATTATAAGGATTAAAATGAGGGCAATATACGCTTCCGTAATAATATACGGAAGCGTATATTGCCTTCATTTTAATACTTATATTCCAAAATTTTGATATATTTCTTTGCGAAAAATTGCCTTATTTCTAATTACGGCGATTTATTTTTAACAAAAAAATGTCTTAAAAGGCATTATTTTTAGTCACCTTAATGATATGTCACTTTGAAAAACTCGACAAATGATCAACTCGCGAAGAATTTTGTTGACAAAACCTTAAGTCGGTAAATTTATCATTCAATAATTCTAAATTGTTTAATTTTTCTGCAATTTATGATCTTATAAGGCAACAACTTTTTCAAATCAAGGCGAAACAATGGAAAGTTAATATATCGAGATGAATATCACAAGTCATACTGTTTACCTGTTCATTCTCATTTTCATCTTGGATATCGTGAGGCCGCCATACACAATTCTGAGTTTGATTTTGAATCTGAATCATGTTTAACATGGAACCCTATGGTTACTCATATGATTTCAGACAAATGAAGCAAGTTAAACTAAACTGTACTGGAAGAATGTATGGAGGGTGCTTTGCAAAGTTTGCTAATTTCATTCGAATTTCAGCCCTAACCCACAAAAACCCACAATGAACAGCACAGAACATAGTTAAACATTGTACTCTATGGAAAAATACTTTTTTCATCATAGTTAAACATTGTACCCAATAGAAAAATACTAATTTGATCATCTGAACCTCTGAGGGAAATTAAACCAAACTTTACGGGACTGCTGAATGAAAGGTTTTTTTTTTTTTTTTTTTTTTTTTTTTTTTTTTTTTTTTTTTTTTTTTTCTTCTTTTTTTTTAATGCTTATTTTAATCCGATACAATAAATAGCATGGATATCGCTTAGATAAAGGTTGGAATCTATTTGAAAAGACAACAAAAAAAAAAAACATCCTTTTATCATCTGCCCCCGAAGTCTTTAATAAAAATTAAACTGTGCTGGAATGGTGTATGGAAAGTCCTTCTAAAATATTGTTCTTTTCACTCTGATCTGACAAAAACTTAGCTACCAGCACGGAACATATTTCAATATTAAAACCCGTGGGAAAAAACAGGCAAGTTCAGGTAACGCTTAAAACAGACTCCAAGCAATAAAAAATGTTCAGCTTCAGATCCTATTTGATGTGTGTTGGTAAGTCTAGTGAATAAAGGATAGACATGGATGTGATTTTATCGTTATTTTTGTTTATATGTGCTTCGAGCTTACTGGAAAGAAAAAAAAATGCCTGAATCATTTCAATATAGTAATTAAGAAGCTTTGCATAAAAGTTTGTTTTAAATGATCGATACATGTGCAATCTTTGAGGCTCTATTATCGTCTGCTCTGAAATCACTGAAGCAAATCCAAGAAACCTTTAAAGGAATGACGGAAGATCCTTTACAGAGATGGTTCGTTTTGCAAAGGTCCCGATAAAAACATTCCCTCTAGCGCAGAACATAGTATAACATTTGAGCCTATGGAAATATTTTTTTATTATCTGCCCTGAAACTATTAAAGCAAATTTAACCAAACTGTTTGGGAATGATGTATGGAAAGTCCTTCTTAATGAATGCTCTTTCGTTCTGATCCGACAGAGAAATGACCGCAAACACAGAACATTGAACCCAAAAAATTGTAACAGACAATTGTGGTATTCATTTGTTGCCTTAGTTTGAGTGAATATTCATCTTCCTTCTTAAAATAAAAAAATAATAGTTACATAATATAATGGCACATTAAATTATTTTTTGGGGTTCTTTTCATTTTTTGAAAAAAAATAACAAGCATTTGCATTTTTGTAATATTGCAATGAAATAAATCTCTGAAATACGGGTATAGCGCTTTATCTGAATAACTTGGAAAATAGACAGTGAGAAAGTCTGTACATGATAGAACCAAGCAATAAAGCAATGCTTTTATTGTTATTTTTCATTTTGAAGTCAACATGAAGCTATCAAAAGTGTTTTTCTCATACCTTCTTCGTAATTGTCAAATAACTTCTATTGGGAAAAGTTCCTTATACATGACCAGCAGAGAGCTTGAAAAGAAAAAATCCACAGGTTCAAAATTATGATGTCAAATTTATATGATGATAAGAAATTTGCTCCTCGAAGTTTCAAATATTAAAAGGGTGATCAGATGCTCACTTGGCGAAATTGTTTCTGAGTAATGCCTGTGTGCAATATTCTAAAACATTTAACTAACGTTGCAAATTCATTTAATTTCAGTGATGGATAGGCGTGAAATTTTATTACTTTGTTATTATTTTTAACCATTCAGTAGGCTAGTGTAAATATTGTATATGATAGCTGCTTATTTCTAGTCATTAGAGGTAAGTCCAGAAACTCTAAACGGGAAAAACTGTGTTAAACGCCCTAGAAATGTGCTTGTGAAACTAATTCTTATATACTGATGTGCTATCGAACTAACAAAATTGAAAACAGTTTTCTATAATAACAGTAAATTTCTGGTTAAAAAGATTTTCTGTAAAAATCTCTAAGGGTAGAAAAAAAATCATTTGTTTGTACAAAAAAGTTTAGGTTAATAAGAGACGCAGTTGTTAGATTGTTGTCGGTATATTGAGGTGTTTTTGTTCAACATAAGTTGATACGCTAGTTGCTGCTTGGTGCAATACCTTTTCGTGTTAGGCCTACGTAGTTTTATTTGTTTGTCATCTGAAAGTGTCATTTGCTGGCTTTCTTTTTCTGCTTTTCTTAAGGATGTCATTTTTTGTTGCTTTTATGCAGGTTGTTTATACTGTCGATCTCTTATATTTACTGGGTGTGTTTTGTTGTTGTTTTTGCTGCATGTCTGTGCTGTGGCTATTTTTGTGACTTTGTTTTTTCTTTGACCGGTAGCAAGGAAAAAATTCGGGAGAGAGGTTTCCCCAGTCCCGGGTTGTAAGTAGATCACTAGTAGGTTTTTGTGTTATTGTTGTGTTGGTAGTATTTTGGAGTTTGGTTCGTTTTCCGACCATTGACTGTCGGACTAATGTCAATTTGACTGTCGGACTAATAACAGTAGAACTGTTCATGGACTAATGACTAAGATCTAAAATAAATAACTGAACAATTTCTGTTTCTGTCAGATTGGTACAAAATGAGTAATCTTTGTAAGTTGAAAACGTTCCATAGACAAATAAAGGATATTGAATAAATGCATATGAGACAGTCTCTACAAATACATTGTAGAAACAAGCAATGGGACAACGCTTTAATTGTTTGCCTTCATCTTCAAGTCACCAAGACGCCTTCAACAAGAAGTTTTATTCATACCCATCCGGAGCACCTGATGTCACTCCCGGTTTTTATGGGAGTTCACACTGTCAGTGCTTTAGTTTTTCGTGTTGTCTTGTATATCATATTGTAACATTTTAGTTTTGTCCTCGTGAGTTATGTTTGTGCTACCGATTTGTCCTTGTGATTGTTTTCATTCTATAGAGATTAACAAAAAGCTTTTCAAAATTTCACCATGATACTGTTTGAGGGTTAGAGAAGAAACATGTATCATGGATCACATTGATTTTTGTCTAAGGGTTAGAAAATGACATTAACCAATCCGCTACCAAACAGACCTTTCAAACCACTTTATGCCTTACTGATAGTGTGACGGGTGTCGCTAGCGGGGCAGGACATGCTTACCCTTCCGGAGCACCTGATGTCACTCCTGGTTTTCATGGGAGTTCACACTATGAGTGCCTTAGTTCTTAATGTTATCTTTTTATTTCCGTACATTGTAGCTGTCTCACGTCCTTGTTTTGTCTTTGTTTTTATCTGTTACCGTTTCTGCCATGTCTTTGGACTTCGATTTTTGTAGTCATCGCTTCCCTTGTTCCTTCGGTATTCTACTGCCGTTGTTTTATAGAAAGTTAAAAACAGCCAGCCCCTAGTACCGGTTTGAGCGGAATTCATTGCTAATTATCGAACGAAGCTATATCCATGTTTTTGAGCCCATGGATGAAAAATAGTCAACACGCATAAAATTTACTGGTGAAATAGAATTAAAAAGATAACAGGAAACACCTACAACGGCCGAAAGCAATGAACAGCTGGGAACAAAGTTCAACATTGTACTTTAGGGGAAAATATTATTTTGTTTATTTTGTGAGCCGCTGAAGCATATTTAACTAACCTTAAAAGAAATGCTGAAAGGAAAGGTTTTTGCAAAAATGCTCATTTTATTCCAATCCGATAAATAACATGGTTATTAGCTAAATGAAAATTGGACTCTATAAAAAAACCTTTTCTCATCTACTCTGAAACCTTTGAAAAAAGATTAAATTAAACTGTACTAGAATGGTGTATGGAAAGGCCTTAACAAATATTGTTCCTTTCACTCTAATCTAACAAAAACATGGCTACCAGCCCGGAACATAGTTTAATATTACACCCTGCATGTGGAACTCCAAGTCCGGAAAAGTGTTCAGCTTCAGATCTAATTTGATGTGTATTGGTGAGTCTAGTGAATAAAGGATGGATAGGAATTGGATTTAATCGTTAATTTTTCGCTTTATATGTCTTCTGAGCTACTAGTATTTTATTTTCAAGTGTTCTCAAGTTAACAAATTAACGGTAACTGGCTTCGTGTTTTGTTTTTCAATTACGCTAAAGTGTTTATTTCCAGTTAAGAAGTTTGGACAAGAACCATCTCAATTTAGTTTGTATAAGAAGTTATTAATTAAACTTTTATAATTCTAATTATGTTTTACTGAAAAGGGCATGTTTATTTTGGAATCAATACAGGTGTCTACTATTAAATAATGAATGGAGTAAAGTTATGTCAGATGATTACCTAATAACATAATATCTACACATTACAATGAATTGTTAATAATGCCAATCCACGAATTCACGTATACCACGAAATGTCTTTTTTTCTCTACTCGCGAAAATTGATACCCACGAAATTAAATGAGTTCACAGTAATTTTAAACAAGAAATGCCTAAATTATTTTCATAAAGACTTTTCTAAGAGGCGTTATATCAGCTGATCGATACAAGTCCATCCTCTTAGACTCTAAATATCATTTGCTCTGAAACCAATGGAGCAAATCCAAAAAAAGTCCTCCACAAAGATTTCGGTACTGGACCGAAAATCGATTTTGTTTGAAAACAGTGCATTATCTAAATTTCACAAAATTTTGTTCAAACTAAGGAATAACTCCCTCTCGCATAGCTCCCTCCTTAGCTTATTTTAGCTTAACTGTTTAGATCCTATGGGTGGTTTGTTCTCTTTCAGCTTTAACACATATTGCGTTTTACGAATTTCGAAAGGTTTTGATTTGATCTGCACCGAAGAGACATAAGTTGTCGAAATGTGCATATGCAGTATCTAAATTAACAGTTACTTCGGTAGTTTGTTATTCCTACGGTTCCGATTAAAAAAAAACAAAAAAAACAAGAAACATTTACTCCAGCACAGAACATGGATTAGCATTACAGCCTACCGGAAAAAAAACAGTTTTTATTATATTCCCTGAAATTATTAAAGCAAATTTAATTAAATTGGTTTTGTATGATGCATTGAAAATTTTTATAATAAATGATCGATTCGTTGTGATCCGACAAAAACCTACAGAGAATTTGAAATGAAAAATCCAAAGGTTCAAAATTATGATGGCAAATTTATATGACGATAAATATTTGCTCTCCCGAGGTGCAAAATGTTAAAAAGACTAGAGGTTGAGATGCTCACCTGCCAAAACTCTTTGCGGCAAACTGATTTAATTTTAGAGATGGAATTTTATTACTTTGTAATAATTTTTACAAGTACTCAAGTACTTCGGTGCTATCCCAAAAATTGATTTTATTCAGAGACTTAAAATATCTCAATAAAAAAATTTGTTTGAAACGAAGGAGTATCTTCTTATGCAAAGCCCTGTCCTTAGCTTATTTTGGATTTCAATTTAGAACCTTTTGATTATTTGTTTACTATGAACTTTTATGGAGCAATTATATATACATATAAACAAACTGCACAGTCTTCATTGTTTTGCAGGACGTTCCGCAGACGAATTCACCATTTCTTTGCTGTTAAAAGGTAAGCTAACAGACGTCCGGAGGCATGACCCTTAATATTATTTCTGAAGCAGTGGAACTTCGAAATCTCGAACACCATGGTTGTCACGAACACATTTCGATCTGAAACAGCCCTCTTTCGAACTTGAAGAAAACGGGCTGATCCTATTTTATGGATAGTCAGTGATCAATTTTGTTCAATACAAATGCTTTTTTCCATTCCATTACTGAACTTATGCAAACATCCAAAACAGAGGCAATTTTTCAATCAGCATGAATTGCTCAAAATATGATCATTGTTGTAAATTAAAAACCAGACTTAATTTTGATTATAATTTCTGCTTGTGATTTCAGTATGTTATTTGATTTTTTTGACAAAAGGTTTGTCAGGTGTCGGCCTTTTCGTGACTTTCCCATTGAAACCTTTTTAATACAAAATGTTAAAAAGAACTATTTAATAAGTGTAACACCCTGAATTAGGTATAAAAAAACGGCAAACAATTAATAATACATACAACAAATGAATAATTCGTAAAGAATCGAGAGCCAGAAAGCCATAGAATGCAGAATATATATTGAACAACACAAGAAACGCACCACTTTTTAATATTATCTAGCTCCCTAGATATTTTAGTCATATCAGCTTTTTATATATATTTTTTTAATTCTAAATGTGTAGAACAAGCAAGTCAATTTTGCCATTAAATGTGTCATTTTCAAGTCACAGAAACGGTTTCTGTTGAATGTATGAGAAAACACAAGTCAAAGAATTGCTTTCCGCAAAATGAGCTTGTTTGGAAGTTGTATTGTCAAACGTTACAAAAACAGTAATTTTTTACCAAATCTTACAGGTAGGAGCACAAAAAGTTCAAAATTCATCCTTTTCAACTATTTTTTCTGTGAAAAAGTGTTTTTTTTTAGAAAATGAAATTCAGGATTCCAAAAAGGTTCATTTCTTCAGAATTTTGACTTTATGATAAGAGAAACAATGTGTAAAAAGTTGTTCCAGCAAGTATTTGAAGAGATATTTGCTGTTGAATTTTAAGGTACATAGAAATACACGTAAGTGGTGCCTGTCTTTTGTTGTTAAGTATATTTAAATGTCCTGATGGAATTTCCAAGACACATAGTTCACTTAAGAAATTATTTCAAAACTAAAGATACTGTTTTAGCGAGATTTTAACAATCCACCATGTGTTTCGACAATACGACTAGAATGAATATACTTCCACATGAGTTTTATTTATAATGCTATGTCATTTCCAAATATAGAAAAGCGCACTCATTTGGTTCATGGCGGATTTGACCTGCAGTGTCGGAGTATAAATACTATATGCGAAGAGGAGTTGTCTTTTTTTAATGTTTTAAACCATGGGAAAGTGTTGTATATTATTATTATGCGATTTATTATTTAATTATATAGTATACTTATTTTATTTTCAGAGAGATGTGTTGGTGGATGTTTCAATGGGGGAGAATGTTCGGCGTCAAATCTATGCTGGTGCCCAGATGGATGGCATGGACAAAACTGTGAGATAGGTATCTTCCATTTACACCAAAAAAAAAAAAATACCTGGTAGTAAATTCATCCAGAAGCTATGTTTTATTTGACAATTGAGTAGACATCTTTTTATTTTCATTTCTAGGATCTAAAAAACTTCAAGGGTGCACACTGAATACACTACCTTATTCCGTATTTAATGCAGCAAGAAGTTTGATAATTATTGTATCCTTCCGGATCAAGTGGATTACTATATTTCTCAAGTTCCAGATAGTTAAATTTGTGATTTTCAAGATGCGAGCTGAAGCGAGCATGTTAAAATCAGAAATTTAACTATCGAATATGGAGAAATGTCGTAATCCACGAGCCAACGATCAATGATATATTGTTTCTCCAAGTATTTTTACTGTGTTTCAGGTGTATATTCAATGGTTCCGTACGGTTGTCAACGTTTGCCGCGCTATCTGAAAGCCTAATAACAATGACGCCACAATAGACTTTATGAATGAAATGAAACGTTCCGGGAAACATCACGCAGAAATTTAACCAACGTGTTGATTAAAATCAATACGTATTTTTAACCAACTGGGTTAACAAGCTTAGAATTCGAGAATTATAGTTTCTACAACGAGAACTAAGTTGATTATGCAATTTCTCACATCGAGTTAAATAAATTTTGCAAATGTTTGAAAACGAGGCTTGCCGAGTTTTTAAATATTTCAAAATTTATTTAGCAAGATGTGAGAAATTTCATAATCAATGTGTTTAAGTTGTAGAAGATGTTTCTCTAATGATATAATGTAAAACACCGAGAATTTTGTTCCGAATAGATTTGGTGGGAAATTTCACGCGAGTTGTTCTCTCACAAGAGACGAGAAATATTTACACCGGTCAGGCATTGGTTAAATGTGCTAGAAATTAGGGAAAAACAATTACACATCAAATTTTAAACAGTTAAATACCGAAATAATCATCAGTTTAGTTTCTGCAGCCAGTCATTTCGACAACATGTGTCTCTCTATTGGAGATAAAACAAGTGGAAGGCAAAACAACAAAAGTATACGCATGTTAGTGTTAATAATAACAGCATCAAATACAACTGTAATTTATTACAACGATATTAAATTTTAGCAATTTGAAACTTTTATCTAATACCTCTCAACTGATTATTTAAAGCGGTAGGGTTCCAGATTAGTTGCCTCGTATATTAGTGTGAATGCGAAATGAAAGGGAAGTTGTTACCAATTAAAATTCATTTTATTGACAAACATAACTCTTTTTGTTATTAAAAAATTGGGACACAAATATTTACATCATAGTTGATCAAATAAACCATAACGCCATATAATTGTAGACCAAACTAAGGGACAGAACTAAAATTTCTTCTATTTTATACAAGTCACAACTGTGAAAGATATCAATCGTTCTACTTTAGAAAAAAAAAATAAAAAAGCAGAGACAAATAAAGCAAAATCAACAAATAAAACTCGAGACTCACAGCCTGGTCCTGTATCGCTCACCTGAAAATATGGTGAAAACCCATTGATTACTACTGGGAAAAAAGAAATGAGCAATCGCTGGAAATTATTGAAAGGAAATGTGAAATTCGTAATTTCAGTACATTTGAAACGTTATTAGTAGTTCTGGATTCGGCCTCCTATTTCGATATTTTTGGTAATGAGTACTTCTTTCTGGACAACTTTTGGATTATGGCTTTCCATATTATTTGATTTTAATGCTGCTGATGAGAGGTTACTCCTTGAAACACGAGTACAGCATAAGGAAATTTACTGTTCTTTTATACAACTTTGGTATTTTTCGTATTCCAGATACATTATATGGTGACCATAATGGTGTTATTCAGACAAAGTCGATTGTTAAAATTGTCTAAAATTGACGTCCTTGTTCGTTCACGGATCCAATGAGCAACCAATAGTATTTAATGTATAAACTTTATTCCACACTGGAAACTAATTTTGCTTTCGTTTCACAACGAAATCAGATGATAAAAATGTTAACACTAATCAAATCAGAACATGAGTTAAGCTGACTGAAGAAACAAAAAGATGCAGAACTGCCGTGTGAACTGTACGATAATTCAATTGAGCTAAATTTAAGCCAGCAATATCTCATTTTAGCTGTAACTTTCCTCCTAAGACAGATCTACAATAAGCTTAAATCAATTGATAATGGCACGGTTCGGATACTTTCTACAGTTCTCAATTCTGTTGGAAGAATGGTTCTACCCATCGCCGCTTACATTCACTATTCATTGCACATAGGTATTCATTACAGATCTTTTAAATAATACACGTTCTCTATAAATCACTAAAAACATTACCAAAAAAAAAACAAAAAAAAAAAAAACAGACACCAAGCATGGACGTATTGGTAGTCAGCTGATAGGGGGAGTAAACTTGCTTGAAATAATCGGTTCTGGGGTCGGTAACATATTACTTGTTTCTCAGGAAGATCTCCTTTATTTCAGGTAAATCCGGCATATGACGTACACCAGTTTTGAAAAAAAAAGAAAAAAAATGTCACATGTTAAAAATCAGATAAAATATCTTGAATCCTTTTATAAATCAATTGACTCCCTTATCCCTGGATTAAATCAACGCGAGACAAAATACGCGAGTTCATTATGGCAACTTATTAACCAGTGAGGATAAAATATTCAAAAATACATTGCGTTTATAAAATACAAGATAGAAAAAAGAAGGGAAACGGGGAATGTGTCAAAGAGACAACGGCCCAAAGGGGAATAATAACAACTCAAAGCCACCATAAGATCTTCAATGAACGGTGAGAAAACCCCACACCCAACGGTAGGCCGGAGTCGCCCCTGAATAAAGAGTAATCAGGTTCAGCGAAATAAACAACATCTTAGACTCATATAGATATTAAGTAAACATAACTAGAAAAAAGACAAGACACACAAAGGCTTAATACATTTCCTGACTTAGGACAGGCGCAAACCTGCTTCGGCGGGGTTAAACTATTTTTATTGGGCTCAAACCTTCCCCCTAGCCAATGTGATGAATAAAAAACAATAGTAACAACAGTAAAATTCAGTAAGCAACAGAACTGAGTAAATTGTGAAAAATATTATGCTGCCCCTGGGCGACAGCTAGCTTTACCCCCAATCAAATATCGAAACCAACTGAAATGTGTAAGTCGGGGCTAGGGCCGGCAGAACAATACAACAGTTCCAATATTTACTGGAAAATGTACGGTAAAAACTACAAATATAAAATAATACACAAATTTACAATGTAGCAAATTGAGATTGAATTACGGGGTTTAAACGGTAATAAATATATAAATTACATAATTAACAATTAAAGTTCATGTGTGGAATGATATTAGAAATTAAAGTTACTTGTAGATAGGGGAAGTTTACAAAGTCCATGAAATACACAGATGCACTGGAATGTTCGGTTACACCGTTCAATACAAAATTCACATTTTCTAGAATAATCGACAGATCGTGGAATTAAAATGTTATTGTCCAAACGATTGAAGAGTTTGCATATATTTTGACAAATGATGATTGAATTAAATACATACGATCGTTGTTTACCACAAATTCAAGTGAAATCCGTGGAAAACATGTCCGTTGATGTCCTTGTCTAAGCGTGGAAAGGAAGTTGAATGTATAAAATTACGGAACGCCAACTGTGAGAATAATGATTGTTCTAAAAATAGTCCGCTAAATAGAAAAAGGTACCGTGTAACTGACGGATAAAGTTCCATAAAATAAATTAACAGAATGAATGTGCCAGGTTTGGCAGTACACTCCCCGTTTGATTTCAATCCTTTGATATCACATAATAGACATGAATGTTAAAGTTACAATAATAATGAACGGTATAATCCAATAAAGTTTTGTGGAACACATAATCCAAATATAAATACGACTTGACTTCGCCAAATATCACGGGAAATCCCAATCACAAACGGATATTTATATGTCACAGACAATGAAACAGTTAATTCCATAGTAATCCAACTATATAAAATGAATATATATGTACACAGTTCATAATTGTCCATCTTCTTGGACGGTCATCTTGCTCACGTGAGCACGGAAGTCTTCCGGAAATTCACATTAAACGAAGTGTCACATAAAACAAATAAGTGTCACTATACATATTTACAGTTCTCACATCGGAAGGTCGGATTCACGTCTAACGGGTAACACCACCATATCACATCATTATCTCCACAAGCTGAAAAGAAAAAGGAGCAGTATGCGTGTCGAAACACACTCAACAACCCGGTTCAACCCGGTTCATTCATCACAGTCGACCAGATGAACCAGCTTTGTGATAGGCCTGGTGAACACTGTGGCCTTCCCTTCGGATATAATCCGTACTTCTACCTTACTAAGATGCTCATCTTTTCCGGGAAAAACCCTAGTGATAATTCCCAGGAGCCAGTTGGTTCGATGCACGGTCTTGTCCATAAGTAAGACCACATCCCCTTCTTTCGTATCTCTTGTTGTTGATGTCCATTTCTGCCTTGATTGAAGGAGGGGCAGATACTCGTTTCGCCAACGAGCCCAAAACGTCTTCGCCAAGGCTTGAACTCGCCTCCATTCCGTCAAGAGCAGATCTTTCTGGCTGAATTCCCCGAGCTTCTCCGGGGAGAAGACATAATCTACTTTTTGAGTGAGCAATATCGCTGGTGCCAAAATCAGTGGAGCTTCCGGATCGTTTGAAACAGGCAGCAGTGGTCTGGAATTGATGATTGCACTCACTTCGGCCATGAAGGCTTGTAACACAGGTCAGGTTCTTGTTGTTGGTGTTTGACAACATGGAGTCCAGAATTCTTCTGGTAACGCCGATCATTCGTTCCCAGACTCAACCCATATGGGAAGCATGAGGCGGGTTAAATACCCATACGGTGTTCGACTGTTTCAAATAGTGGTTGACTGGTCCCTGCTCAACATTGATGGCTTGGATATGGAGGTCTTTAACTGCTCCAATGTAGTTGGTCCCCCTGTCAGACCGAAATATCTTGACTTCACCACCGATTGCGGTGAAACGTCTCAAAGCGTTTATAAATCCAGACGAACTCATCTCTTCAACTAACTATATGTACAGCTCTCGTTACAAGGCACGTAAACAGTACGGCCCAGCGTTTGCAGTTCGCCTGTCCACCTCGTGTTCGTCGGGTGACTACGGTCCAAGGACCGAAAACGTCGACACCCACATTGGAAAAGGGAGGTGCTACTTCCAGTCTGTCTTCTGGCAGATCAGCCATTATCTGGGTTTCTGTTTTGGCACGTAGTTTTCTGCAGGTAACGCATTTATGGATGTATGAAGATATGTTGCGCTTCCCACTTGTTATCCAAAAGCCTGATGTTCTAACAGCGCCCTCTGTTAAGTGGCGTCCTTGGTGCTCAACCTGCTCATGACAGTGTCGTATTATCAGTGTTGATAAGTGGTGACCTCCAGGAACAATAATTGGTCTTTTCTCCTTCAATAGCAGGTCTGAGTGAACAATGCGCCCACCTACTCTAAGAAGACCGTTATTGTCCAAGAATGGGTTGAGACCCCAAAGCGAGCTTCTTTTTGGGAGTGTCTGTCCCTTCATGAGGTGGTCAATCTCTTCACCATATACCTCAATCTGAACACTTCTGATTATCACCATCTCTGCTGTTAATTTCTCATCTTGGACATTATCTGCCGCTGTATCTTTCCTACAGTTTCGTATGAAACGGAGCAGATATAAAGCGATAGATTTCAACCTATTCCAGTCTGAGTATTTTTCTAACCATTTTGGTTTCCGGTTCTTGGCGAACCAGATCAAGTTCTGTTTTTAGAACGGTAGTCTTCGTTCTTATCTCCCGGTCACTGTCAGGGTCTACCAAACTATGTGTTTCAACTGGTATGTTTTGATCGTTGCATTTCAATAACTGTCCGGGCCCCAACAACCACTCACATGTGCTGATATCTTGAGCAGGTACAGATCTTGTCGCTGGATCTGCTGGATTAAGTTCACTGGGAACATACTTCCATTGGTCAGGGTCTGAATATTTCCGGATGCGTTCCACCCGGTTGGCAACGTTTGTATGGAAACGTCTGGTCTCGTTGTTGACGTAGCCAAGAACCACTTTACTGTCTGTATGGTAAGTAACTGTGTCAATTGGAACATCTATGTTGTCTAGCACACACTGGGCTATTTCGACCGCTAATACGGCCGCACATAGTTCTAATCTCGGGATTGTATTCCCACTGGTAGGAGCAACTTTTGCCTTTCCAAAAAACAAAGCCAACATTAACTTCGTCATCTCAATTGATTGTTCATAAGTAGGCTACTGCAGCAATTGCCTTTTCAGATGTGTCAGAATATACGTGAAGATCACGCACTCTGGTCTTGCTAAGATGGATTACCATCGGTCGTTTGACCCGGAGATATTCCAGAGCTTCTAGACTATCTCTCCATGCTATCCACTCTGATGTTATGTCTTCTGAAACTGGTTCGTCCCAGTCTACGGTTTCCGAAACTAGCTTTCTAAGTATCAACTTTCCCTGGATTATTACGGGAGAAAGGAATCCCAGTGGATCAAAGATGCTATTGACTGTCGATAGTATCCCTCTTCTAGTTACTGGTTTTTCGTCGTCTGACAAAACGAACAGGAAGTTGTCTGTGTTCACGTCCCAGTTCAAACCAAGGCTTCGTTGCAGCGGTTTCTCATCTGCGTCAAGATCCAAATCTTTCAGATTAGATGCTAAGTCGGCTGACGGGAAACTTCCCATTACCTCAGGATTGTTAGATGCTACTTTGTGAAGACGTAGGTTCCCGTATTTCTTTAGGGCGTCCTGTGTGTCTTTCATGACCTTGATAGCCTCTTCCGGTGTCGGACATGACGTCAAACCGTTGTCTACATAAAAGTCCCTGGTAACGAAGTTTGTCACGTGACTTCCGTACTCTTGTTCCGCTGCCTTGGCTGTTTTTCCGAGGCCTAGTGTGGCTACGGCTGGGGATGGACTGTTCCCGAACACATGTACTCTCATCCTGTACTCAATCAGGTCCTTGTCAAAGTTGTTGTCTTCGTGCCAGAAGAAACGAAGATAGTTCCGGTGACCTTCCCGCACTATGAAGCAGTGGAACATATGTTGTAAATCACCAGTTATAGCAATCATTTCTCTCCGAAACCTGATAAGGACACCCAATAAACTGTTAGTTAAGTCGGGTCCGGTAATCATTACATCTTTGAGCGATACACTATCATGCTTTGCTGACGAGTCGAAGACGCCTCTGATCTGTTCGGGCTTCTTGGGATGGTATACCCCGAACAATGGCAAATACCAACGTTCTTCATCTTGATGCAAGGGAGGTGCAATCTCCGCATGGTTGTTACTTAGTATCTTATCAATGAACTCGAGGAAATGTTCCTTCTTTGTGGGATTTCTGGCTAAGTTGATGTCCAACAATTTTGGACATGTGGCCTGTTATCAGGAAGAGGTTGTTTTGTTGGCTTGAACGGGAGTGGTGCCTCTCAATTCCCATCAGAGTTCCGCGTGAACTCTCGGTCCATGGTCTTCATAAAAGCCTTATCTTCATGGGACATGGCGATCTTCTCGTCGTCTTTGGTCTGAACAAATATTTCTAGCTCATATGCTGAGATCGGGTCATCTTTAATTTCAAACCCACTCTGGCATGGTCTAAGTATAGAAGCTCTACCCGACGGTTGGAGGTGGGTCCTCATTACTTTCACTTCACGGGGGATGTGTTGTTTGTCAACACATGTTTCGCCAATAATAGCCCATCCTAGTCTTAACTGCTGTGCGTACGGCGCCTTACTTGATCCATACATGCTCATTTTGATGTGGTGAGCTTCAATCAAGTCGCGACCGATGAGTAACATAATTTCACAGGCTTCATCTACTGGTAATATGTGACGTCTTAATCTTTTCAAGTGCGGATAAGCATCCACAAATTCTGGCGTCGGGATTTCGTCCCTATTATCTGGGATGTAATTGCATTCAACCAGTTTTGGCAGCGCCATTTCTGTATCTCCACTCAGAGACCGTACAATAAAGCCATCACCACGCCTTCCATACGTTGTCTGTTTGCCGGAACATGTAGACATTGTGTAGCTTTTCGGTTTATCTGCCACTTCAAAGATATCAAAAAAGCTTGGTGAAGCTAGAGAACGATTGCTCTGTTCGTCGATTATGGCATATGTTTTGATGACCTTATCCGGGTTGTCCCGGTGGAAAACATTCCCGGGCAAGATCTTTGCACACGACTTCCCAGAGTAGTTCGACTTGCATATTTGGGTACATCTTGAGCTGACTTCTGTATCAAAGTCTTGATTCTCTGATTTACTACGGGTCTCCTACTGGGGATCCTTTAGGTTTATCCGTAGCCCTTTTTGTGTCAAGATGCAAGGCTGTAGCGTGACTATCGCTGCCACACTCTCCACATTTCACGCGGGAAGAACAATCCCGTTTCAGATGACTTTCAGAGTCGTAAAATTTAAAGCAAACATTTTGTTCTCTCAGGAGCTTTCTTCGTTCTTCAAGTGGCATTGCTTTGAAACCTCTACACTCATTCAATTAATGTTTTGTTTTGTGAATGTTGCAGCGTTCAAGTGTCGACTGACCACTTTGATTAGCTTGAGATGTCTGTTTGTCTACATTCGTCTTGTGTACAATTACCTTAGCACTGGGTGCGGGGTCTCCCCGCCGTACTCCTGCTTTGATTAGTAACAGCTGGTTCTAAGTCATAGTTGAAAGCCGGATTGTTCTTAAATTCAGCCATCTCCCTGATGAATGCAAAGAATTCCGTAAAGGGAGTGAACTCTACGTGATTTCTGGTCTGGTACTTTGCCGACCTTGTCGACCATTTGTCCTGTAACCCATATGGCAATTTGTTCACAATGAGATTTATCCCCGACGTTGAATCGAAATAAGCAAGTTGATTCTGAAATTCGATCTCTGTCAAAATGTTTGACAACTGGAAAAGGCGTTTCGGTTCTTTATTCGTTATCTTTGGAAAGCTGTCTAATCTTTTCTTTAAATGAATGTTCAACCATCACCGGAGAACCGTACCTGATGTCGAGCCTTTTCCACAGTGTATATAAGCCTTTTGAGGGGTCATCGGCCGTCGAGTTGCGCAAACTCCGTGCGTCTTCTGAGGACTCCGGTCCACGATATTGGACCAGTAGATCTAGTTGTCCCTTCGCTGATATCTGGAGCTCACGGGCAACATACTAAAAATTTGCCCTCCATATATTATAAGACTCTGGTATCTCGTTGAAGGTTGTCAAACTTTTCAAGAGTAGTTCCTTTCGCAACATGAAGTTTGTCATAGCTGAGCTGTCAGGCTAATGGCCGGTTGACTGGCTTGGAAAACTGTACCCTTGTCCAATAGCATTAAAGGTCTGTTCTAGAGTTACTGGTGTTGCTGGTCTAAATTCGGGAGCCTCCCGATTCAAACGTGATTGTACGGATTGATAACAGTGATTGTCATGTTGCTGATGCTGTGGATACGGTGTTGAAGTGACGCGTTGATATCCGCTATAGCCATGTTGGGTTTCTATATCTTGTTGTTTGCTAAACCTTACGGTAGTGGTCTTCAAAAGAGTTGTTAATCCAACTTGCTGTTGATCAGTGAGAGCACTCCGAGTTACTGTTTGAGTAACAGTTGTCACGGGATTACTCCCGGTAGTTCCATAGTTTTCGTCTGTCCCATCGTGCCCGGGAGTGTTGTGTAAATGGGTATTTACAAAGTCTTCGACTCTTTTTAGCGGGTCTTCGGTTTCTTCGGGAAGCCCTTGTGATCTTCCGTTCTCGTCTTCGTCTCGCTCATATGCACGGGCCTCTGCGTCAAGCTTGGCAGCTTCCTTGTGCATCTCTAGTATCGTGAGTTCAGCTTCATGCTGGGCTTGTCGTTCGGCCTCTTTCCGGATCCTCTCGGCCTCCTGTCTAGCTTTCTTGTCAGCCTCTTGTGCCTTCCATACGGTTTCTTGTTGAACCATCAATGCCTTTTTCTGTTCAAATGCAATTATGGCCTTTGCAGCATCAGCCTTTGCTCGTGACCTTCTGGCCAAACTGGAAGCATTGGATCCTTGCGAGTTGGTCTCGCTACGGTTGTATTTTGAACTCGATGATTTGTTATCTTGGGGTTGGCTTACACCCCGTAAAGTTGTTATAGCTGTCTCATACATGAGGTGTCGGATTTCAACTACCGGAGTAGCTACCTCCAGTTCTTGTCTGGCCATGTCTGTCCTCTGGGCACTCAGGAAGCCAAGATATTCGTCATTCAGTTTTCTATATCTTCCGTATGCTTGAACGATGCTTTGTTCAAGCTCCAGTGCCCTTATTACCTCTGATGGTAGATAGTGAGTCTCCTGAATCAGGGCGTTGCACCTTGACCAAAGTAACTCTCGGTCTTGAGAGTACTTCTCCTTTCTCTGAACGTAGGCTTCCTCGCCCTTCTCCGTAAGACTGCGTGTCCAAAATGCGGGAAGGCCCACCGTAGTTGGAACATCGTCATTTGTTTCTGGGCTGGTGCCCGACGGGAACGTGTCCTCAAAAGTCGGAGTGTCCTCGGTCCCTTGGGTTGGGGTATCCCCTTTTACCTTATTGTCAGCGGCTGACATGCTCTCACAATTGTTGTGACTAACAGTACGGGTGCTTCCCGAAGCTTTACTCGCTGGTAGGTTGTGCAAGTGTTGTGATCTTTTTACTATGCTGCCCCTGGGTGACAGCTAGCTTTACCCCCCAATCAAATATCGAAACCAACTGAAATGTGTAAGTCGAGGCTAGGGCCGGCAGAACAATACACCAGTTCAGTTCCAATATTTACTGGAAAATGTACGGTAAAAACTACAAATATAAAATAATACACAAATTTACAATGTAGCAAATTGAGATTGAATTAAGGGGTTTAAACGGTAATAAATATATAAATTACATAATTAACAATTAAAGTTCATGTGTAGAATGATATTAGAAATTAAAGTTACTTGTAGATAGGGGGAGTTTACAAAGTCCATGAAATACACAGATGCACTGGAAGGTTCGGTTACACCGTTCCATACAAAATTCACATTTTCTAGAATAATCGACAGTTAATGTCCAAACGATTGAAGAGTTTGCATATATTTTGACAAATGATGATTGAATTAAATACATACGATCGTGGTTTACCACAAATTCAAGTGAACTCCGTGGAAAACATGTCCGTTGATGTCCTTGTCTAAGCGTGGAAAGGAAGTTGAATGAATAAAATTACGGAACGCCAACTTGGAGAATAATGATTGTTCTAAAAATAGTCCGCTAAATAGAAAAAGGTAAAATTAACTAATGTAATTGTGTAACTGACGGATAAAGTTCCATAAAATAAATTAACAGAATGAATGTGCCAGGTTTGGCAGTACAAATATGTATTACAATAAAACCCTTTTGGAAAAACGGGGCCGTTATGAGATAACCGGTCCATTATAAGATAAGCAGGGCCATTACAGGATTCACGATGGCGGAGGTGCAGTTCACTTAATGTCTTTATGGGGCACAATGATGATTGAATCATATATTTACAGCAAAATACATATTATTTCTGCATTCTCTTGCATTTAACAAGTATAAGAAAATTGAAAATACATTTTTAATGTATTTGTAGTTCTTTGTGTGGTCACACATACTTTTGCTGTAATTAAGATCCATATCATGCATGATGATAAACATCTTTGTTTTAGATTTTTGACCCTATATGTATGTGACCACTCATTTTACTCATCTCATCACAGGGGATCAGAAAATGTATATCTTGTCTTGATTTTTTTCTTTTATAAAAAGTTGTTTGATCCAAAAATGACCTTACATTTCAAAAACATTTACATTTACCTATCAACCTATATAAGTTCATCCGTCCTTCTGGTTAATAAAGGTTTTAAGAAATTGGCATTTTCATAATGGCCCTGTTATGTGTCTTGTTCTGTATTAGTGGCCTTCGGGTGCTATAATAACAACTATCATCAGGCCATTATTACAGACCTCGGACACATAGCATGGCCATTATGATTTTACTCATTTATTAGTACTATAATATAGATAATATACTACATGTTAGGTGTATATTTCATCTAAATTATGACGTACCTGCAATTAATTGTTTTAAACAATGAAACATTCAGTAGATATTACAGCAATTAAAGACCAATTAAAATAAGGATATATAATTCTATTCCAATATTTTTAAAAGATTTTAAGACCTTTATTATATGATTGTATTTTTTCTATTCTATCGTTGGATGTGTAAACAGCTACAAAAGTATCAAGTACATTCGATGGCCACCTACAATGGGCTATAATTAGCTCACAGGTAACGTGGACTATCATGTAAACCTAGTTTTGGATAAAAATAGGACGACATATTAAAAATGTCACGGTCATAAATCAGAAACCTCATTGAAGACATACACAGGTTATGCAGCTCCCAATATTAAACGCAAAATGTCGGAAACTATAACGGACAGTTTAAGACCAGATAAACAATCAAAAGTCGTGTTGGACAGTGAGAACGAGGAAAATATTGATATAGACATTCCAAATTCTGAGCTTGTGCCACTATCTAATTCTTAATTTGACAGCATTCTGTCAGATCTATGTAATGAAGATCCTGATATTGATGACAATCTTAAAGATTTGGACACAAATATTTCAAATGTAAATACCCCAGCTTCGACTGTTGGACAATTGTCAAATTTTCCTGTTCTCAGATCAGGTTCTTTTTTAATGCCAATTTTCAATGTGTGCTCAAACATAACTATTAACTATAATTTCTAAAACTGACACGTCTACCAGTATATAAATGAAATTTATATCGAAATGAAATTACTTCAATATATGTGTTACATGTAATTAAATGTATTTATTACTTCATATATTCATATATCTTTTTTATTTTAAAGATAAGGAAATGTCACTGTTAATATATATCAATGATGGTTTTCCAAAATGAATTCTTTTCTATGTAGAAACAACGGCAGTAGAATACCGAAGGAACAAAGGAGGGAAATCCACAAAAATTGAAGTCCAAAGACAGGGCCAAAACGAGAACACAGAAAAAAATGGCGCCAGACACAAAACAATGACGTTAGACAGACACAAAGCACAGAAATAGAAATCACAACATTCAAAACAAAGGCACTCACAGTGTGAACTCCAGTGAAACTGAGAGTGACATCAGGTGCTCCGGAAGGGTGAACATGTCCTGCTCTGTTAACAGCACCCGTCACACTGTGAGTGAGTCGATCCAGGAAAATGTCAAAGTCGGTAGTCAAATCCGGGAAGACGTGAATCTAGCTGAAAATGTCCAATTTCATTTGAGATACTGACACGTCATATCTTTCAATGATGTTATGGTGACGGCCATAGAATTTCTTGAGGGATGAAATTAACATAGGTTGAACAAATCACTGACTAAGCAGCTTTTGGGACAGCGTGTTTGCTCTGTTAAAAAAATCACTGAACAAACTACACGCTCGACAGTAACGAATCAACTGTGAAATGTACACTCTGTAGGCTGGAGGGGTAGGTATATTGCTGCTTAGAAAGGGAAAGTTCACAATTGGGAAATTAAAATCATCACGCTTGTCATATAGCTTAGATTTCAAACGTCCATCTTCCTCAATATACAATAAAAGATCTAGGTACGAACTTGAAGTAGGTGTTTCAGTTGTTTCTTTAATCTAAAGCTCATTGGGATAGATCTGATGTAAATACTCCTTAAATCTAGGATTATTAAGAGAAAGTACATTGTCTATGTAGCGGAAGCTGAAATTAAAGGACTGGGCTAAATGTTTTTGTTTTCTTTGAATAAGCTCTTGTAAAAACTTGGCCTCGTACGAGTAAAGGAAAAGGTCGGGTAAAAGCGGCGCACAGTTGATTCCCATGGGAATCCCTATTGTCTGTTGTAAAATACGACCTCCGAATTCGAAAAAATATTGTCGATCAAAAATTCCAACATTTTGATTACGCCAGTCTCAGTGTACTTCTTATTTGAATCAGTGTGGTTTTTATGTCTGGTCTTTCCCTATAACTAAATAGGTGTATCTGCGTTCTTCTTTTTTTAGTGCAGTAACATTGATGTATTAAATCTGCAATTACTGTTTTCAGTTTATTGTGTGGAAGGGTTGTATAAGTAGAAAAGTCAAAAGTTTGAATGCTATGGCAATGGGTAAGACTGGTTGAGGATAGCTGTTCAAGGAGATCTTTGGAATTTTTAAGAATCCACATTTGATTCACACCGCTTGTGGAGTAAGCTTTATTACAGTAATTTTTCAGGCCATCTCTGACTGCGGTCAACAAAGTAGTGAAGACCTATGAAAGAGGTTTAGTGGTGCATCTGGAAGACCCGGCAATGAATCTCTGTTTGTATGGATTCTTATGTAGTTTAGGTACCAAGTAGATGTAAGGGAGTTGATTGTTTTCATCATTGGCTTTTATGCCAAATGATGCTAAAACTGAAGTGTGATTTTTTACAATCTCATCTCTCGATATTGTAGTAGGGGTATAAGTAGGGTTTCCAGATGAACTGTTGATGCCAATCTCCTTCACCAGGCAGTCGAGATAGTGTTTCTTACACACAAACAGTATGTTGTTAGAAGCTTTGTCTGCAGGGACAATGAAGTAAATTTCATGGGGGTTGGAAAGAGTTTTTACTACAAGGGGATCTTCAAATATACTGGGATTTCTGGATTTCATTGTTGTTTATAAGCGCCGGATGCGATTTACAATTAATGACTTTATGGACCTGTAGAATCATACAATAAAACAATAATTGACTTTGGTATAGGTTGCTACAAGGATTTATCAACCTCCAAAAAAATATTCACCTCGCATTCGGCACGGTGAATAGAACTTTTTTCAGGCTGATAAATCCATGTAGCAACCTATATCATAGGCAATAATTATATAATATCAATCAAATATTACTTATAATTAATAAAGAGAATTAAAATACATTTTTCATACATCTCAAGATTAGACGCTTTGTGCAGCATAATGACCCCCAAAACATCAATATATTTTTCCGATATCAATTATTTTGCATTTATGTCAATATTGAAATATCAACGAAGTTTTTAACTGATTGTATCTGTCGATTAAGACACAAAAATGATCAGTTAACCTTAAAAAAGATTATTTGATATGTTCATCATAACATCGTGGAAAAAATACATTTTTATAGAAAAAAAGATATCAAGTATACTGTAAATTTGCTTTCTGTATATTGCCATTTCGACAAGTTATGTCATTTAGTGCAGATGAAATCAAAAACATTTGAGATCCTGAAACCGAATAGGAACTAGAAGTACTGTGGTCCGCTGGGCCACAAATGGGTGGGCCACAAATTAATACCCTCGCTTCCAAAAGACACTACATTGACTGGTCAATGAAGGAGATGGGCATTGACAATTCATTTGGCAACCCCAAATACAAACTCTCCACCATACCAAGGGGAACATACTAAGCAATCACAAATCAGTATTGTCTTCCTTTAGTATCAGTTTGAGTGAAGAGAACAACAACCTGCCTTGTATCTACTGGGTACCCAAATTACATAAATGCTCTTACAAACAGAGATACATTGCTGGGTCTGCCAAATGCATAACAAAACCCCTTTCTAAGCTCCTCACTTCATTACTTACTGCAGTCAAAGATGGCCTCAAGATATATAGTGATAAAGTATACTCAACAAGTGGAGTGAATCAGTTTAGGATTCTCAAAAACTCAAAAGACTTATTAGAATATCAATCTTCAACTGAACTCAACCATTGCAACAGTGTCAAAACATTTGATTTTTCTACTCTCTATACCACTCTTCCACACGATAAAATAAAGTCAGTCCTCCGGGGTTTAATACATCAGTATTTCTGTACTAAAAAGGGTGAAAGAAGATATTCATATTTAGTGATAGGTAAAGATGGGGCATATTTTGTTAAACATCACATTGATTCACACAAAAAGTATACAGAGGAGGATGTCATTGCAATGCTGGAATTCTTGATTGATAACATATTTGTGGAATTTGGAGGACAAGTTTTCCAGCAGACAATATGGATACCTATGGGGACTAATTGTGCGCCACTTTTAGCAGATTTGTTTCTTTATTCGTATGAAGCCAAGTTCATACAAGGGCTAGTTCAGAAAAAAGACAATAAGCTAGCCAAATCCTTTAATTTCAGATTCCGTTATATAGATGATGTTCTTTCATTGAACAATCCTCAATTTAAGGATAACCTTCATCTTATATACCCAAATGAACTCGAAATTAAAGAGACCACTGATACACCATCATCAGCATCATACCTGGACCTATACCTCTACACTGACAACTCTGGACGTCTGAAAACAAAACTTTACGACAAGCGTGATGATTTCGACTTTCCAATAGTGAACTTCCCGTTTTTGAGCAGTAATATTCCCACTTCTCCGGCATATGGCGTGTACATTTCACAACTCATTCGCTATTGCCGTGCCTGTAGTTTGTACAGCGATTTTGTCAAAAGAGCGAAATTACTGTCTCAAAAACTTATACATCAAGGGTATGTTCAGTCACTGTTGCAATTGTCACTACAGAAGTTTTACGGTCGTCACCACGATTTGACAGACCATTACAATATTTCTGTTTCACAAATGAGAACAGATATCTTTGGGTAGATCCAGAGTTTGTTACCGGACTGACTAACACCGACTGTGACAAAACCGTACTTTTCACTGGCAGTGTGACGGGTGCCACGCGTAGAGCAGATCATGCTTACCCTTCCGGAGCACCTGATGATACCTCAGTTTTTGTAGGGGTTCACACTGCTAGTGCTTTAGTTTTGTGGCGTTCTTGTTGATTTTTGTTAATTTGTTTTGTCTTTGTCATACTGTCTCAATCCGTGTTTTAGTGAATTGCCATGATGTTGGATTTATGATTTTAGAATTTCCCCTTTCCTTTTCTTGCTTCGGTATTCGTTTGCCGATGTATTCCAAAGTGTAATACAGTTTTTTAAACAGTTGTCTAGACCAAATTTGAAATCGTCCCCACTCATACAAGCCACGAAAACAGGAAGTGGTAATACAGCAGACCTGAAAACCGCTTACACATAACAACTCATCAATATCAAACTTTAGACCAAATATTAAACTATGCAAGCTGAGAAAACTGTGACGAAAATTTCTCCTTCCTAGTTAGTTATAGTTTAATATCAAAGAATCTGTTAACAGGAAGTGTATGCCCAACAGACTTATGGCTTACACATTACAACTCATCATAAAGCTCCAGTCCAAATTTGAAATCAATCCCACTTATAGAAGCTAAATAGACTGTGACAAAAATTCTCATACATAAAGGGTTATAATGAAACTTCAACATATCGGCTAACAGGAAGCGTTAATACAGCACACCCCAAAATAGCTTGCACGTTATAACTCATTATTATAAAGCTCTAGACCAAAATCAAAATCATTCCCACTCATACAATTCAAGTAAACTGCGACGAAAATTTCTCATCCATGACGTGTTATATTAAAACTTCAACATATAGGCAAACAGGAAGTAGCAACACGGCAGACCCAAAATTAGCTTAGACGTTACAACTTATCATAATCAAGCTTCTGACCAAATATGAAATCGTTCCAACATATACAAGCTGCGGAAACTGTGACCAAAAATGTGTGACGGACGACGGAAGGACAGACGGACACCGCCATCACTATATACCCGCGGCTTTTTTAAGGCGGGGGTATAATAAAAGCTGCAAGAGAACAAATTATTCAAAGGGTCTAAATTGAAAGCCAAAATACGCAAAGACAGAGCTTTGCATCACGGAAATACTATAGTGTTATTAACTGTTTGTTTCTGTATTGGCACTGTATAGATTCGAGGTTAGCTGTCTTATTCCCGAGACCCAGAGGGTCGAGGGCAAATAAAGCTGATCGAGAAGCTATTCGGGGCCAATAAAGAAACAGACAGTTCATAACACTTTCATTCGGGGACTTTTTCTCCCAGCACTTCTACAGAGTATTTTTTGTTGTTATAAGCGTTGTGAAAATGGGCTGGTCTGATTAAAAGGGGGTGTTCTGTTTCTGATAATCATTAAGTTTATATCCCTTGCGGGCCCATGATTTTTGTAAATAAAAAATATGTATTCAGTATTCTGTAAAAGGGTTAAATTGTGATAGGCATTGAAGATGTTCTTTATAGCCGTTACGTTTCACTTTCTATTGTTGTCGACGTCAACTTCCACCAAAATTTACTGTTTACTTAACATATTGTGATTTTACGTCCAATGTTTATTGTGTTCTAAAAGATATAATGATACAGAAATTATACTGTAGATCTAGGAGTAACAGATAAATGATTCTAATGCAACATTTATATTACGGAAGTTACGGAAGTCAATTCAACCATGCACACACCTTTGACAGAGCAGGTTGCCTGTCTACTCTGGTTCCTTGTATGGTTACATATTCACAAGCCAAAAAAAAAATGAAATCGAAATTTTGATTAGCATCGCAAAAACAGTACATTATTTGAATACCCGAGGTCGTCAATCTTGTTTTGACAGTCAAAATATTCGTTTACAGCCTCCGCTACGCGTCGCGTGAAAACTCCACGATCCACGATTTGTCACTTCTGTCATAACATTTCTTCCAAAAGGATAAAATTTTATCGAACATCATTTCCAAAGGAACAAATAATACGGTATTTGTTCCTAAGGGAATAAATATTATATAAAAGATGTTCCCAAGAAGAAGAAATATTTTATTAGTTTATAATATTTCTTCCAAAGAAAGTTCGGGTTTCCCCTTTTAGTCGGGATAAAAATAGCTCGTAGTTTTTCTTGCTTTTTTAACGTAACAATTTAAATATGTTATGCTTTAAAAAAGTATATTTCATTTCAATTTTCCACATGAGTATAGATTTACAGAACTGAGTCATTTTATTGAGAATACACGTAACAGCTATAAATAACCACTCTCCACTTGAACTCAATGAATCCTTTATTGGCTACAATTTGTTTTAACATTTGTACCAAAAGGATAGAATATTACAGAACATCTTTTCCATTTTCCAATGAAAAAAAATATATTACAGTGTTTGTTCCTAAGGGAATAAACATTATATAATAGATGTTCCCAAAAGAAGAAATATAATATCAATGTTAATAATATTTCTTCCAAAGGAAGACATATGACGTGTTTGCCACATTAGCGCTGATTTTATTATATTATTTAATAGTCCTAAATTTTTGCAGGGGGAGGGGTACATTTTTTGTGTCCCCAGATTAGAAAAATGGCGTAAAGTGCCCAAAATTTAGTTCATTGTAAAGGATATTAAATTTGGTAAGCAATTTCAGTACATGTTACTTTTCATCAAATAATTATGGAGCTTAAAAGATGAAATTTAGGTTTAACGAAAATACAAGAATTTTCGTTGTGTACCATAAAAGTGGCCCTCAACTGTCTATGCGTGGAGGTTAGGTTCGTGTTAACATGTTTTAGTTTGAAGATGGGATATAGGTGGACAAAATTTTCTAATGATATATTGTTAGTTTCCAAACAAATTGAAGCATTACTTTAGTTGTTCTGAAATATTCGGGATAGACTCGGTATATAAACCACATTAATAGGGAAAAAACTGACTTATTTGTGCAATAAAAGCGCAAAATTTTGGCACAGACAAATAGTGTCAAATAATGCAATATCAAAACGAGTATGACAGCTTGTTCTTGAGAGAATTTTATATGGATATACTGTTTATAGTGCCCACGTCTCACTATGTATAAGGCATAAATTCTTGATGAGTGCACTGTGTTTGTCTATATAAAGTAATCGTCCACTAGCTGAAACATTAGTGTTTTTCTCGGGCAACGGTTGACAGTGATTATAAGAGCACTTTCACAGTTTAATTTTTGTATATTGACGATACCCTACCCATGCCCAGTAAAGAAACTAATGTAGGGGGTTTTTACTCTAGGGAGCGTGATGTTTTTCAACACAATTTTGCTACAACGGTTCTCAATCAGGCTATCTGCATAATGACCTGACTACCCCGCATAGACAGGGCATTACTCTATCCACAACACTTGAACGCCCTATCTGCTCTGCGGCTGGAGTCGCTGAGGAGAACAAGAAGTAGAACGACAATATATATTCGTTGTTACTTTGTTTTTTTCTGCCATGTATTTGAAGAGATTTTGTCTCATGTGCATTTACTCCATATTCTCATATTGATCATTTAATTACAGTCCAATGAGAAAAAAAAACAAATACTAGTACATTTCATTCCTGCTCAAGCTGTCAACAATATATTTTTTGCCAAATCGGAATATAATATATATTCAGTTTCCCATATTCGTACAAGGTAACGTCAAACTTGTCATTCTGAGTAAGGCAATTCTTTTCCCAAGGAAGTATCCAATTAAAATTTAAAGGTGTTTTTAAGTCTTTCAAAATATCATACTTGCGAAATAGGCTTAGATTACTTAGACCCAATCAGCCCCCCCTCAAAAAAAAGTTGAAAACAAATAAACATTTCTATTTTAATAGCAGTGGGATAACCACCTAAGTTTTAGTTGTACATTTGTTTTTCTATTTTCATTAGAAACAATCACGCAAACACAAGAGATGACGACTACAGAACAATCCGAACCGACCACCAAGCAGCCAACGACGCAGCCGACGACTAAAGAACCAACAACACGTTCGACCATTTCGCAACTAACAACTCAACATATTCCACCAACAGATGGTAATAATGATACAGACTTTTATCCTTCAATTAGTTTAAAAAATACAAAAGAAACTCCTTGTAGACAATGCTCTGCGTATACTGCACATTCACACTCCATTTCGACAAATTTACCTTCTACAGAACACCACCCGGCATTTCGTTTCAATCCGTTAAAGATATCAAAAATATGTAATTCCGTGCCAAAATCTAAACACACGGTAGCGTCTATATCAACAAAAGAAATCGTAACTTTAAAAAAAATCAAATTCGAGATGCCAGGAAATGCGTTACTTGTTCCCTCTCGAAAAAATACACCCTGATATATTTCAATACCTAGAGTAATTCAAGCTGTGGAATTAAGTATGTAACAGAATTCAGTATGTAAGAGAAACTGGCCGTCCATCCATTACAAATACCTACCAAGGAGCACTAGTATCGTATTTGTTTTTAAAAAAGTTGAAATCCACTTTTCATTTTTTAATCGCAATGAACTTTAATAAAAATCCGTTAATCTTCTGCTCTCTGAGTGTTGTAAAATTATTGATGCCTTAGGGTGCTTTCACAGGACAAAATCCGAGAATAGACATCCCGACAAGTATTTTAAGCACAATATTAATAAATGAATTAATTTAACTGATTTTTTGGGACCTAGATATTTAAAACATATGTATCCTTTTGTTTTGAGAGCGATTTCCTCTTCATCATAATAAAAACCTGCAATTTCTTTTTCTTCAAAAACATGTGGTGCTATATTTGAGAAAACTACAATATCAGTTGTGACTGTTTTCCTTTCATAATCGTATGACCTTGTGGACAATATCAACAGGCAACTTAAACATTGTAGACAAAAAAATCCACTATTCTTTTTAAAAGGATCTAAATATCGCCCACCTTCCAAAATAACATTGCAAGCGTGTTTTGAATGACTTATAATGCATTTTTGCACAAAACGGTGCAAAAGGAAAGGTATAGACAAGCATGCTTTAAATATGTATAAAGATAAAATTATTACCAAATAAAAGAGAAAACAAAAGTAATTAATATAATTGCAATTAATGGTTACATCACTCAACAATAGTTGAGTTATGTAATCATCAATCGCAATTATATAATAGCGTGTGCAAGACACTGAAGAAAGTCATTTAGTGACTGAAAATGTTGTCACTTTATATTTAACAACATTTATATATTTTATAGATATGAATCACTTTGTATGTGCTGCATTGTCCTTTTTCGACGATCCGATATCCATTAAGTCTTCTAGTTGGTAGTTTTCTTAGACTCTTTATATATAACATACATATATATATATATATATATATATATATATATATACGTGTGAAAATCAGACCAACATTGATAGATCTGCATATTGGTAGTTCCCTCTTCGGGATTCGACCATCACTGTTGTGACATCTATGGCAAACCTGGACAACGCGGCTACATAGGCTCTATCAAAATATTGCTTTTGGTAACCGGGTGAAACCTCCTTGTAGGTTTAATCTAGGGTTGTAACGCAGTACATGGTGTATAGGAGCTCACTGTCTTTCGACAAGGAATGCCACCACACAAAGTTTTAATTTTTATATAGTTGTCTGAATTGTGCGACAACTATTCATACTATACCTGTCCAATTGATAAAATCGTGAGACATTATACTGGGCTTAATGAATAATTCTATATTTACGTCTGAAAATCAGCCCAATGTTGTTAGATCTGCAAATCGGTAGTTCCCTGTCCGGGATTCGAACCATCACTGATGTGACATCTATGTTAACTCCACCTGCACTACGTCCAGCGCCCTAGACTTCGCGGCTACTTAGGCTATATTAAATATAGCTTTCTGTAATCGGGTGATACATAGTCGTAGGTTTAATGTAGGGTACTAATGCAGTACATGATGGATAGGAGCTCACTGCAGATCAGCTGTGTGTATAGCAGAGAGGATTCAATGTTTTTCGACAAGGAATGCCGCCACACAGAGTTACAATTTTTATATAGTTGTCTGAAGTATATGACAACTCTTCATACTATACCTATTCAGTGGGTGATATTGTGAGACATAATACTGGGTTTGATGATTTTTATATATATATTTATTTGAACTGAGCCCCTATACATCATGTACTACATAACAACCCTATATTAAACCTACAAGGAATTATTACCTGGTTGCCAAAAGTAATATTTCTATTTAGCCTTGGTAGGCGCTTCTTCTAGGGTACAGGACATAGAGCAGGCGGTGTTGTCATCAATGTCAAAACAGCGATGGTTCGAATTCCAGAACTACCAAAAATTTGCTGATATGAAAAAGAAAGGAAATGGGGTAAATGTCAAGGAGACAACATCCTATATCCAGGTTAAAATGCCCCAAAACAAACCATCTAGGGGTCACCGTACGGTCTTCAACACAATGAGGAACCTTACACCATATAGCAAGCCCTAAATGGACCCAAAAAGGTAAAAAAGTTAATAAATAAATGGAAACAAACCACATCCAATAACCCAAATATCAAGAAATTAAAATTGTATAAGAAGACAAGGACAAGCCAATGACCAGCATATTCCTGACTTGGGACAGGCGCAAAAATTGCGGTGTGGGTAAACTCGTTTTCTTGGATCCAAACCCTCCCCTCATGTGTGATGACTGGCTGAAAAAAAATACACAAAAAGACCCACAGTAAAAATCAAACTAGAAAAAAAGTCCAACTTATCAAGACGAGTACCCTTATAATGAAGTACAAAAAACATGAAAACAATACGCACAGGTACTGTCCGGACAAATGCTCGCAGTTACTGACAGCAAGCTAAGGACATGATTTCCTTTGACTATGATATCAAGCCTTCTTACATATGAAACTTCAATTGAAATACTTCTAAATAGATTTGGTATAACAACATCATCAATTATGAAAGAAGAGCATGATATTGTGCAATGCCAAATAGTGCCAATGTGAATTTCTTTTAAGTTTAGTTGCATATTTGCAGATCTTACAATATGGGCTGATATTTAGTCGTATTTTATATATTGCGTGCAATATATTATTTACAGCACATAACATGATTTGTATTGTGCTCTCATAATATTTTTTTGTGACCAGTCAAATATTTTGTGCGCAGAACATGTGTAAACTGAGAACACATTTTTCCATATGTGTGCTCAGCACATTATTTTGTGCGCAGAAAATATTGTTTGGATGTCCCCTAGACGAGCTCCGTAATTCAACAAAAAATTTATGCACTTTATAATATGGATAGAGGCCATGTTTCGATTTTCCCACTCAAATAAATGTGGTATTTCCGCCAGGGAAAATTAACGATAGTTTTGTCCTCTGTTCATGATGTGAATTTGTGAAACTATCGCTATGAACATTGTTGCGTGAGCGTCCAGGCTTATTTATGCCCATAAACCGGTTTAACCCTACCGCTGGATTTTGCCAGTGCCGGTACCAAGTCCGGCTTCCCCGAGTTCCTATCGTTTTATACGTTTGTCTCTTGTCTTACTTGTGATTTTCCTGTTTAGTTCCCTAGTAGATTGTGGCATGTTATTATAATTTTCAGCCATTGTAGTTGTTTCCTGTTGTCCCTGTTATTTGATTTATTTTCATGAAAAATATTCCGCAAATAAATTTCATAAATTATTTCGTAAACTCTATAAATATAAAAAGCATAAATTGACCATGATGAATATCACTACAAGGGTCAACTAAGTTGAACAACATCATAGACATGTCCGCAGTCTTCTTAAACCTACTTGTGACCGAATTACTGATATTCAAAGATATACAATAATTTGTAAATGTATTTGCTTCTTATTTTGACTTCTGATTTGCAAAAACCCCATTTCCGCTTTATTTGCAGTAAATTTGAGTCGAGGCCGTAGAAATTACAATCAACAAAGTTTTTTTTTAATTTCAAATCTTTGATGAAAAATTTGTAACAGCCAAAAATAACTACTTTTTGGTATGCTTCATTTGTCATCATCTATTTACTTTCCCATGAAACAAAATTTATCGAAACTCTGTAAATGATTAACTGTGAGTTCCGTTTCGCATTTCGACAACTTATGTCTCTTCAGTGCAGCTAAAAATCAAAACATTTGGAAGTATTTTAACGAAAATACGTGTCAGAACATGTTACTAATAAGATCTAAATAGAAAAGCCAAAATCAGCTAAGTACCTATTTATGCTAGAGGGAGATACTCCTTAGTTTAAAAAAAGGATGGTTTGCGATTAGATGCTAAATCGACCCAAGGGAATCTTAAAATTATTTTCTTCAAGGAAACTCAGCGTTTCTTTTGTATTTATATAGCATAACAATCCTATTATTTAGAATACAAACTAATAATTTGATCTTTTGACAAATATTCGAGAAAATCTATGTTCTTTTACACCCCTATCAAGGATAATAAGCATTGGGCCTATAGCAAAAGACTTTCAACGGATCACGTTCCAAATCAAATTTAACTATGACCTGCATTTGGACCCAGCTTCATATTTGCATCATACCTGCATAATACATAGGATATCATTCATGCAAGGAATCAACCTGGGTCCACGTGCAAGTCATGTTGAAAAATATGAAATGCCATGATTTTATGTTGATGTCTTAGTTACTTTCTACGACTTTCCATGGGAAAATTATTTTATCTATATCTGAATGTCAACCTTTCAAGACGGTAACAACTTATTTTACCTTTTATGTCAATAATTTTTTCCTGTAAAAGTGTAAAAGCAAGCACAATCGATTTTTAAGTTATAATTGAAAACTATAATAGGGTCCCCTTGTAGCAGTCCTCAGTTTGGATCACTACGGTCTCAAAGTAAGTGAGAATCGAACTAATATTTTTATCATCTAATAATGTACTATAATGAGTCGTGCATTTTTGTGGTAATTCTTAACGGGTTTAACATCGTTGTAAACACGTTTCTTTAATTTATATTATTATGCTTGCCATGATTGTTTTAACCTTTTCCCATAACCAGACTCAGAAATCTACTTTCGGATTCTTTAAGCTGATACAATATTGTTGAACACTAAATTAAATGCTATGTATATTCTATGATAAGTATTTATCGAAATTAATACAACTTTTGACATATTGGCTAATTGCCAAAGTTTTTTCCGACTTAGACCATAAAAAAATTGGATATTGACACCTCTGTAAAAAATTGTTGTAAGATAACCTGCGTATGCGCAGTTTGAATATTTTATAATTTGACTAGTTAGTAAAGATACATGTCTTAACTGTTGACCGTATATTATTCATATCCACGTTGGGCCTGAAAACGGCCTTATCGCAACACATCCTTTTCTAAATTTAGATATTACAAGTTTCCAAATTAGATCGGTTTTCGGGCCAGCACCAAGTTCTGGCTACTGGGTTGGTGAATTTCCTCCGGGACTAACAGTCCATCAGCAGCCCTTGGCATCGGGCTAGTGGTAATAAATAACAAAATACCGAAGTAACCGTGAATTCCGTTTTTGCATATGCGCATTTCGACAACTTATGTCTCTTCAGTGCAGATAAAATGGAACACATTTGGCAGCCCATTAACCAAAATACGTGTAAAACAGATACAGAACAAGTTGCCAATAAGATTTAAATATAAAATTCAAAATAAGCTAAGGACATAGCTATGAGGGAGATATTCCTTAGTATTAAACAAAGGATATACACATTACTTAATTCATGATTACATTTTCGATTTATAAATGATGACTTATCTTATAGATATTTGTTATTGTCTGGAAAATGACTAAAATATTGACCAAGTTTAAAGAACAAACAATGTCTTAAACCATGAAAACTTCAATGGCTGATAAAAGTTATCAAAAACGTCTTAACTTTTATTCGCCATGAATCCTTATCGTAACAGTTGAAAATGTTTTTAAGTTGTTTTTAAAATTATCAATCACAAATTTCTCACCCGGAAAAAGTAAACTCCCCTACACTGAAAGAAAAATAGTAACAAACGGAATATGTATAACTAAATTGGAAAACGAATACAGAAGAATCAAGCCCAAATGCAAATTCTATGGGAAAGCATACACCCCTCCCGTCTAAAGAAAGGAACAAAACAAGGTAATTATGAGATAACACAAATGGAGGCAAAAATGCAAAAAACGACTACACAAACAAACATAATTCATCCACAAAAAGAGAAAATTCACAATGTCCACAAAACAAATGTTTATTATTATTTAGTAACAATATTATTTTTTTCTTCTACTATGATAGACAAAAATCAGTGCTTGTGTCCCTGTAAAGCTGACAAAGAAAATACACGACAGTTCTACGAGTCACTGAAGGGTTATAGTCAAGATGAATTACGAGCTATACTGCAACCAATGCTACGTATGATGAAGAAGGCAATTGCCGTTAACAAGTCAGAAACATCCAAATACAAACGGAAGCTGATTAGTGCACCAGACGATCGGAACTCCTCGAGACAGATAGGCACTGTTGGAATTATAGTTGTCTGTATTGTTATTGGCTTGATTGTACTTCTCGACTTCACTCGGATCTTTCAGCGATTTGGAGGACCTATTCAACCTCTAAATGAATAGGGTATGACTCTTTGAATGCTTATCAATCTAAACTTGAATGTTTTGACATTTTTTTCTTGAATATGCTGGAGTGGAAATAACTGTATTTTTTAAATAAAATGAATGTTTTTATATTATTTCTGTTGTAAAAAATTGACTAAACATGATATGCATATCAAAAAATATGTTGTATTCTACGACATGTGTAATATGAAATAATATATTACTCAAATTGTTATCGATGTCTGAGTTATTTATTAAAGATACGGATATACCCGAATGCATATAAATCCTACAAAAGTCAATTACAAAATGAGGCCGTAAGACTTTTTGTGCAGAATATATATATATGTTTAACTTATATGTTATATATGCTTTGTCTGCATGTAGAAGTCCCTCTTTAACAGAAACACAGATGGCAAGTAGTATACAAGGGTACTTAACTAATTAATTTCTAATAAAAACAACATAATACAAAATGAAAGAAATTACATTTGTTTTCAAGTATGAAAAAGAAAGGAAATGGGGTAAATGTCAAGGAGACAACATCCCATATCCAGGTTAAAACGACCCAAAACAAAACATCTAGGGTCACCATATGGTCTTCAACCTCACACCATATAGTAAGCCCTAAATGGCCCCGAAAAGGTAAAAAAGTGAATAAATCAATGGAAACAAACCACATCCAATAACCCAAATATCAAGAAACAAAAATTTTAGAAGAAGACACGGACAAGCCAATGACCAACATATTCCTGACTTGGGACAGGCGCAAAAATTGCGGTGGGGTTAAACTCGTTTTCTAGGATCCAAACCCTCCCCTATGTGTGGTGAATGGCTTAAAATAAAAAAGTGTAAATTTTAAGGCATAATTGGTAGTATACTTTTTTTTATTTTCATGACGTCCCTCTTTTCATCTGGTCATCTGTTTGATGTACGCTAAATGTTTCCAATATATGTGTTTTTTCCGTTTACAAATCAATTCACTCTGCTCATAATGACGAAGTATTAGTAATGCGAATATGCGGGTATATGCAGAAACCAAATTCATAGTAACTTCGGTATTTTGTTATTCGATGCCTCTGCTGGTGGACTGTTAGTCTACATGGTATTCAACACCCCAGTAGTAAGTACTTCGGAAAAAAGACAAGACACACAAAGGCTTAATACATTTCCTGACTTAGGACAGGCGCAAACCTGCTGCGGCGGGGTTAAACTAGTTTTATTGGGCCCAAACCTTCCCCTATCGCCAATGTGATAAATCAAAAACAATCTTAACATCAGTGAAATTCAGCTGGCAACAGGACTGAGTCAATTGTGAAAAATGAAACTGAAAGAACTAAATATACGGACATAAACATGAAATCACAAAAGACTACTAGCAATTAACTGACATGCCAGCTCCAGACCCATTACCAAACGACAAATATAATTATGTACCCTCAGTATACAGCTTCCACCAATTTCAGAATGATCCTGTCTTTTCGATAATTGTGCGCCGAAACATTATCCCTTTGGAAGCATAGATAATTTTTTTAAAAGTATTTTTTTTCCATATGAATTGTAAATCATCAAATTAAAAGTGGTTTCAGACGTGTACAATTCTTTTACACCAACAAACAGATCCGGGGCTGAAATATGCAATATTAAAGTAAGCAGCAGAGAATTTCCATTTTCTATACCGCCTGAAGAAGCCCTTTGTTCTAAGCATAATTAGAAGATTTATACTATTACGGTTTGAGTTTTTACACATAGAATGTCCACATTGGTTATCGGCATGGTTTTCCGTAAAATGATATTAGAGTACATTATCTCATCTATCATCTTAGTATATAGCGGATGGTCGAAGTCCCCTAAATACCGATATACGGATGGACAGCATCAATACAAACATCCTAATGACGGAGGCTTTGACAAACAATGTGGACGGGGGTAATGACAAAATGAACAATCAGAATTGCTAAAAGCCGAAATCGGAAACTTTAAGGTAAAAAGACAAATCGAGTACACACCACCGCGCAAACTGCCAACCACAATGGTCCTGACTTGGTAAAGTCAAAAGAAAATGTCAGACAGTTTTAAGGCGCAACAGTATCTGCTAGCAACTCAATAGCAATTGCTTTTGAAAGGTCGTAGACAGTGAATGACACAATGCATGAAAAACTGTATATAGCATTTTACGTGATATAAAATGGAAAACAGGAAACTCTTAACATTTAAAGCCAGCAACATGATTAAACCGATTTTTTGGTACACCTAATCTTCCCTTTTTCCTATTGATTGAATTATTTCAAAACAAGTTAACTAATAAAAATCCATTACGGATAGATTATTTCCTCTTTTCGTCAGGCGGGATCAACTCCGGGTTAGGTTTTTGTAGGATGATGTCTTTAATTCAGAAGTTATTCCCGTTCGCTTCTTCCAACATAACTAGTATTAAATAAATACGACGAACTTGTCAGTCAAATCAAAGATATAGTCAAAATTTACTACAGGCTCCAAATAATCTTGTGTTTTGTTTTTCTGGGTATTTTTTTTAACAAATCAAAATTTCGTTTTCCCTTTTTGGTCAGGTATTCCGCATATGCCGAAAAATATTGAAAATTACAATTTCTCTCTGTTTTGCCTTTGTTGTGACACCGTTCGAGAAGGGAGATAACTACTACAAAAATAGCTAAATTAATGCATGGTCCCGGATTACGAAAATTGGAAATTCAGTACAAGACCACTATAAAAATATCTTGAACATAAAGGTTTGAGGCAGCACGTCATTTGAAAACTGTCTGCCTTTAAGGAGGTAGACCTAGGTTAAGGGACATAACTTATGAAAATCACCTGTATTTATTCGTATAGATATATTCAAAGCTTCTCAGTAACATAGAGTATTTTAGTTCTGTTTCTAATAGTTCTTTAAAAGCATCGATGAAACTGCCTGTTTAAAACGCTTTACTGATTAACTGAGTTATCTCCGTCAACCTATGTCTACTACCTTAAACTGCAAGTTTAATGCGTTACCATCGATCAGCATTACACCATCGATAGGAATACAACAAAACGTGTATTCCAATAGTCCTAACACAAACTTAACCAATATACCAATGTTCTTATTTTATTTAAATGGTCACATTTTAAAGACTATAAGGACGCTACTCAAAAGCAAGTTTTCACATGACGAGAGCTCTTTTGCAGAAATGATATCTCTAAAGAACAGTGCAACTTAACTGTTAAAATTTTCATGGTGAAGAAATATCCCAGACCGGTGTTTTAATTTTAGGATGATTTACAATGCATTGCGTTAGTATTTGTCGTCTTCATCAAATTAATTGCAAAATAAAACGGAAATTTGCTGATGACTATTAAAAAAATGTTTGAATTAATTACAGATCACCACTTTCTTGCTTTGAAGTATAGAGTGTTGTACCTGTAAGTGAATTTGACTCTTGTCAGCCTGTAGTCTGCATTCTGATTTTTCTTTTACTAGACTAGTCTGCCATCTGGCTTATGGTAAAATGGAGAAACTCGTCATGGATAGACCAAATAATAATCGGTATTGTAGGAAAGCAAAGCAAAAGCAAATTAAAGCTATTTTTTATTTGTTTCATGTCTTAGGTGACGATTTTAATAATGCATACCGTTTCCTTGTACCTTATAGACATCTAGATAATTTTGTTTTCCCTAGGTCTGTACCACCACTTTATCGATCAACTCTATTTAAAAAAAATCGAATTTAATCATACAATTATCACAAACTCCATTCGATCCTTTCTAAAGGCATACAATGCTGAATGGTAGTTTGTCATCTTGTGTTTGAAAATACAATAATACCAAAGTACTCATTACCAAAAATATTGAAATAGGAGGCCAAATCTAGTACCAAGGATTTAGATAGTGATAGAATCAGCGATATGCATCAAAATAATTCATAATTTTAAGTATAGGTATTGATGTTACTGACAGCTATAGAAGTAATGGTGCGTTTTTATGACATGGGAGTAAGTAAGTAACGTATAGGCAGGAACTAGTGGGATATGAAAACATGAAGTAATCAGATTAATGATGTGTGGTCTCTGTATATTTCAATTACGGTGTACTTCTTCCTGAGAGGATTTTCTATATGGATAGACTATCATATTCCAATTGCTATTTTTTTTTAATTTTCAAATGTAACACTCCCATTCCTTTTTATAGTGCCCACTTATCACTATGTTATGCCAAGTTTTCTTATAACTGCTTCGATGAGTGCCTAATGGTTCTTTTTATGTTGTGATACAATATACCTGCAGTGTCTTCAAATATCTGATTTATTTATAAGGACATAAGAAACAGGGGCAGAGCAAAATTCAGCGAGGATTGTCTCCTGTTTCGTGCCGAACACTCACATTTTTTAAATACTGCAATCTTAAAATATGAGGAACTTTACTTTTGATGTCTTGAAAATATCTAAATATAATATGTAACTAACAATTTCCGAAATTGAACCTTGTTTTTTCTGTCAGTTACATATCAAACACTTGTCAACTGCTGCAAAAGTGAAATTGCGTAATTAAATATGAACTGTTTCAGTTATATCTATATATTTTTTTAATAAATGTTAATATTAATTTTGCATCTTAATTTCCTTTTTAAATTGAGTGAAATATGAATATGGAGTGACGTCATACAAAAATAAAAATACATGAAAGTCCTTTTCATCGGGAATCTGATAAACACTTTGGTAGTAAATTTTATGTTTATTAATGATCGCGCGTCCAAGGTAGAAAGATATGGATGTATCTACAATCGACATTAAGCAATAAATTACGCTAAAAACTGGTGCTAGGGGTCGTCTTGCACTTACTATGATGTATGAACATAACTCATTGTTGAAATCTTCAAGAAAAAGAAAAAAACAGGAAAAGTGTTCTTCCATTGCATGGTTTTAACACAGAAAAAAGAAGGGAAACGAGGAATGTGTCAAAGAGACAACGACCCAAAGGGGAGTAATAACAACTCAAAGCCACCATAAGATCTTAAATGAACGGTGAGCAAACCCCACACCTAACGGCACGTCGGAGTCGGCCCCTGAATAAAGAGTAATCAAGTTCAGCGAAATAAACATCATCCTAGACTCCTATAGACATAAAGTAAACTAACTAGAAAAAGGACAAGACACACAAAGGCTTAATAAATTCCTGACTTAGGACAGGCGCAAACCTGCTGCGGCGGGGTTAAACTAGTTTTATTGGGCCCAAACCTTCCCCTTTACCTTTCCTTTATAGAGACTTCCGAAACACAAAAATTGGGGTTAAGGAAGGAATGTATATTAAATATGGAGTGAGACAATTAGTAATAGAATTTGCTGTATGACTTGCAAAAATATATTAGGAGTTTCGTGTATAAATAAATTAAGCTGACAATTAGGAAACAGCAATCGTAATTCTCCCTTGGCATTTGCAAGTGACATTGCCACAACATTATTGGTCCAGTTGAACTACCAGGTTAAATATGAAAAGGAAAGGAAATAGTGTATGAAATGAAAGGGACATCAGGAAACACCTACAATGGCGGACGCCCAATTCTTGAGAGGATTGAAGGCATCTGTCAGAGACAGTTAATTCCATTTCCAGCTTTTTATAAGTCTAATAAACGTTCTTCTAAGACACAAATAAATGTTTTTCTAGCATTTTACACTGCTATAGGTAAATGACTCAGGTTCGTCAAGATATTTATGTCCTGCGTTAGGTGGTACAGTCACGTTAAAAAGAACAACCTTCCGGCTGTCCCGAGTTCCTATCATTGTTTACGTCTGTCTTTTGTCTTGTTTGTGTTATTTCTGTGTAGTTCCTTAGCAGATTCTGGTATGTAATTATAATTCTAGCCATTGAAGGTGTGTCCTGATATCCATTTTTTACATAATATACTATGACTGGGCCATGCTTTGTTCAGATTTTTGAATTACGAGTGGTACAATACAGCAAATGATGTCATATGAAATAAACGAACCAGATAAATTTATTTTAGTTGTGTTGTACTCGGACCTAGAATCTTTTTTCTTCTTTTCCTTTATCTTTTCAGATTTAAATTGAAACTCACCGCCAGGAAACAACCTCTTCAGGAATAGGCCAATATATACCTCTGTTTATGCCTCCTGTTGTGCCTTAATCTTTATCATTTTGATTTGAATTCATTAACTCATTGTGGAATATTGCTCACTGAGTGATAAGCTCTTAACTTATTAATGTACACATTTGGTCAAGAGATTTAGTTGACTCCTATAAACGGACAATTATTCTCACTACATTTTGCTCAGACTCTGGTTTTCTTAATAAATGAGATCTCTCCGGATAATCTAGGTATAAGGACAAATCCTACTATTCATCAATACCTTTTTAATTTAAAATGCATGAATTTTACAATTTTTTATCTAGTTTAGGCTAAACAGGAATCAGATGTATATGCTGCTCACCATTTGGAATGAAATAAAAGGGAAAACAGGAAACACCTAAAATGGCTGAAAATTATAATTTCATGCCACAATCTGCCAGGGAACTAGCATGGTCATGGAGTAAAGTAGACTACTTACTCTATGACCACAATGATCTTGAAAGGAGAGAAAATGACGATACGTAATTTTGAAAAATGGGTCAAGGGGTGCTCGCCGCTACACTGCCGACTAGCTCAATGAGACTGGTCTGCTGGTAAAACACAGTTGCAATACGGAAGAAAAATCAAACTCAAAATTTCCAAGAGGATTTGGTCAAGAATCATCATTTATTTCAGTAGTCATTGGCAGTATCAATGAGAGGCCAGTATGTATGTAAATTTTAAGGTCACTAGATAACTGATGCAAGCAGAGTATCTTGTCGATATTCCGTATTACGTAAAAATGTAAGTTGCGTCCCAACCTTTCTGGATCTTTAATCAGTTTCTTGCATTTTGTAACAACTTTTCCGTAGAAACAAGGATTAGAAATACCCTTAATATTAAGCTGTTTGCGAGAAACGCCATATTGAAGTATCAAATGTTCATATCTAGTATAAAACTTCTAACTTACGAATTATGCAACCATGTTGTAAGAAATAGGCTGTAATATTAAGGTATGTTCATTAAAATCGTCAAGAGTAAAACAAACATGTGCGAATTGTACTAGTTAAGAAATATACACCCCAAATGATGGGACAAGAGGGATGTGGCCGTCGGGAAAACGGAAATAAGTAATAGGGAAATCAAACATAATCCCTTTTAGCAAATATTTTAGTTTTTATTTTAGTTTTGTTATATATTCTAGTTTTTATTTTACTAGCGTCAATAATAATAGTAAGATCCAGAAAAGGGCAGTATTTGGAATTATGGTTAGCTTTATTTAATTCAGTTCTTGTTTGGAAATGATGTTAACGTAATCTAAAATCAGGGGAATGTATCGTCAATATACCTGTTGTTATCATTGAAAATTGAAATAAGATATTCACTGTTTTGAATGGTTCCTTTTTGACGTCTTGTTCATTACAGCACGGAAAAAGATCTGCAATAAGAGGTGCACGATTTGTACGCATGGGAGTACCTATGACCTGTTTATAAATAGCGTTGCCAAAACGAACAAAAAATGTTGTCCAGGAAAAGGTTTAGGGCATTAATTCTTTCACCACATGTCCAAGAACATTGATTATTGTATGTAATATTTGAGAAGAATCCTGGCTTTCTATTAGAAGAAATGAACTGCAGACCAGAAAATTTTAAATCCATTAGTTGTCCAAATTAAGATTAAATCAAATTATATGGAAGTGATGCATAAAGTGAGGAAAAATCATAACTCTCAATGGAATAGACTGGTTTTTGAATTGATTGAAGTTTATCTAAAACTTCCAAAAAAATACCTCCAAATGTTTTTTCACAGTATTTGATGACCAACTCCGTCATACAACTAAGTGAACTAGTTAAATGGATCGATATAATTAGAACACAAGATGACAACTTTTGGTGGAACTTTAAGTATATCTGTATCGTTATAATGTTGTTTTGTTTACTTTTTTTGTCCCAGTTAGTACGTCTGAAGTTTTTGAATTGTTCAATTCGTTTGTTGGACATCGATATAGTATTTCTTTCACACGATAGCAACATTGTTTGAAGCATGGTCAACAGACTTAATATAATTATCTTTGTAAAAATCTATTCTTTTGGTGACCATGGTAAAAATTTTATCTTTGAACAAATTTAGATTAATGCTTGTCTGCACTTTCTCGTTTGCACCCTTTGTTATAATAATTGGTTACTGCGTCTTTACTTCGAATGAAATAAAAGAGACAACAGGAAACACCTACAATGGCGTAAAATAATGATAACATGCCTGAATATGCTAGGGAACTACACAGAAAAAACACCAATAAGACAAAAGACAAACGTAAGCAGTGATAGGAACTCGGGACAACCGAAACATGCTTTTGAGTTTATTTTTGAGGGTTGGCGATATTTAGGCCCTTTTCTAAAGAGTTGTCGAACTTCTTTATTTTCAATGATGTTAGGAATCCCCGTTGATATATGTCTGCAAGTGTCATAGCGATATGGCCACGATAGACAATCTCAGCTACAAGGGTAGTTTTTCTCGAAATCAGCATCACGTGTCATTGAAGAGTAATTGAAAAAAAAAGTTTCTAGTATATTTTCGAAAAAGGATTTGACAGGTATGTTGTAAAAATAGACTGGTGCAAGATTTTGAATATTTGGATCCCTAAAAATGCCTGCAATATCAAAAAGGTCAATTTCTTTGTTAATGTATTAAATATATAGCTTTTTTAAAAAATCCTTTCCTGGGTTCAATGGTGAATGAAAGGATATGGAGTAAATGCTAAATTCGGAAATTGAGGTATATTCTGTCACTGTTTCAAACAGACAACCAAAAGGGATCAGAAAATTATAATTGTAGATTCAAAGTCGTACAACCGTTACAGTTTTTTGAAAAGTTGAAAGTGCACATTATATCTATAGAAGACCAAATACTTACTGTAAATTTAATTTTTCCATATGGCCAATTCGACAACTTTTGTTTCTTCAGTGCAGATAAAATCTAAAAATTACGAAGACCAACAATTCAAAGTTGACAAAAACTGATAAAGAACAAATAACTAATGTAATCGTAACAAAAATTCAGCAATAAGGACAGAGCTGTGCATGAGTTAACAACAAAATTACAAAAATGATGTGATACTACACTTTCTATCATGGTAATATTGATAGATTTTGAAGGTAAATCTTGTCTCTCTGCTTAAATTTAAGATGCCCTATCAATCGTCAATCTTTCGGAAATCTCTTGTCAAAAGGCGAAATTCAGACTTAAAAATTACAAAATATTATGGACGACCAACGCATGGTTTTAGCATTCAAAACACAAGTGGTAAATAAAAGCTTTTGTTAACTGACGTTGTTAAGCTAGAAGTCATGATTATCTAATGCTACTTATGCAATGTTAAATGACATATCACTTTCTATTGAAAATCCAAGGGGTATTTCTGACGTGCGATAACCGATAGTTGAGTTTATATGAAATTATATGATATGTGTTTGAATGGGATTTGGATTAAAAAAAAGCTGAACTATACAATTAAACAAAACTATCAAATATTCACGTTCACAACTTCGACTACCATAGACTCGCAATGACGTGGAACATTTGAATATTCAAAGATGAAAGATCTCAAAATAGATTCACGAAGAGGTTTGGAGATTTAGTTTCCGGAACGTCTACAAAATGTAATTGAAATCAGATCAAATATTTCCACACTGATCATTGCTAGTATCATCCAAGTAAGAGAGAAAGAATGTAAATAAAAGGTATATATCACAATATGAAAATCAACAAGGTTATATGAAGTTTGATACCCCTTTCCTTACTATATGGTGTGAGGTTCCTCACTGTGTTGAAGACCATATGGTGACCAATAGATGTTTTGTTTTTGGTAGTTTTAACCTTGATATGGGATGTTGTCTCCTTGACATTTACTCCATTTCCTTTCTTTTTTATATTGTAATATTTGAGTGGATGACGATCGATCGAGATGATGTTTTGTTATTCGTGCTAAAAAGAAATCGAAGGCAATTGACTTTTTTAAACCCTCAACACGGTGGTTGGATACGGCAATTTTGTCTTTTTGCCTTCTCAATTTATTTCTTAGTTTAGCGTTACTGATGGCACGCGAACTCGCAAAAAAAAATCAGCACACCTTATATTTCGAACGAAAATTACGTTTGCTTAATTTTCTTTTAATCATTTGACGAACTGCTACCGATTTTTTTTTCTTTTTGGTCTTAAGAACTATGGCTTCCGTGCAAAATACCAGGCATGTCATACGAAAACTGCAGTTTCAGATCGGAAAACATATAATTTTGCGAAATACAAAACGAAATAGAACGGACAAATGAGAAACGAAAACCGGAAATTATGTTTTTAAAGCTCATCCAATTAGAAACGGAAACTGGAATTCAGGAATTAATAAAACCAATCAAAGTCGTTTATCTGATCCTGTTTATAGCTTATAATTTTCTGTCCTTATTAGGGTTTCGTGAAATTATATTTATTATTTATTATATGTATGTATTTTATATAAGGTCAAATAATATTTCCTTATTGGTGTAGAAGTTGTCAGGTGGTATTCATTAAATCTATGGCATTTATTCTTTCAGTCAATATCGCAATATTGACCGGTCCATATTTTTCTGATATTGACCAGTAGCTTTTAATTGTATTTTTTTTTTTACTTTTCTTAAATTGCATCCACAATACAGTTGTCTTTTTTAGATTGTTAATTGTTGAAAATAGTTATAATTAAATTTGAATTTATAAAACTGAAACTTAATTCGTGTTTATTTTGACGCAATTGATATTGTTGATTTAGGTGTTAAGAAAATAAACAAAATACAATGCAGGGAGATGTTCTTCAATAAAAAAAACACAATAGTTACTTATACAGAGAGAAGTATCACAATATAGACTTCTCTCTGGATAACGATATGGACTGACACATCGATAATACCCTTGCCTACGGCTCGGACATTATCCATGTGTCAGTTGATATCGCTTTCCCTTAGGCAGTCTATAACTCGTGATTATTCTCTCTATATAAGTAACTATTATATAAGTAGTATGTTATAAGTAAGCAATGAAATAAAGTGATGCTTGTGAAGGGACTGCAGATTCGTGGATCATGGGAGGATTCTATCTCAATTGGCCAAGTTCACTTAAACAGTTAAAAAAAATAGATAAGTATCGAAGATTATTATTATCACGACATATACTTATTTAGATAGACATATACAACAATGTCGATATCAAGACGTTTCGTTTCACTAAGACCTGAGTTATGGTATAAAATGATACCAAAAAGGCAGGACATACCACATAATTCAAACACAACGTTGAACAGATATTCAATGATAGCGAAAAGGTGTCTTGTACTACCATAAAAGTAAAAAAAAATATATAAATTAAAATAAAAAAATGAAAAGAAATAAAATAAAAAAATATGTAACTTAGGTGTAGATGTATTTTCAAAAAAAGATATTTTAAATAACATATAAGGGTATAAGTCTTTCAAAACAAATCTGCACCAATTTTCAAAATGTTCAAACATAAATTTTGTACTGTACCTTTCCTTCCTTATTTATAAATAACTGTATTAATACGATAGTGTTAATTTCCAATTTCTTTGTTTCACTATCTGATAAAAAGGAGTTAACAATGTCTCATAAACAAGAGGATCTCAAGAGCCTGTATTGCCCTCTTGGGTCCTAAACTGCACTACATTCTATGTTATGCTACTTACATGTATACGAGAGTATTTTACTTATAACTTGAAGTCGTCTCTGCAGACATTCTTCGGCTGACAACAGATATTCTCTTAACATCTAAAGCTGATGGTTTTCCACTACTGGATTTGACCTTACAATGGAATTGACATGTTCAACACGGCGATTGTCTTATAAGAAGCAGGAAATGATTTCACTACCGGCGCACCTGACCTCTTTAATGGTTTTTAATTAGGTCAGTGTAGTTCATCTGTATGCATGTCTAAATTTTCTNCTTTTTCGGGATGCCGGGATTGGACGTTTTTAAGCTCGGGAATCCGGGATTTCTTTAATTTAAGCCCGGGATTTCGGGAAATTAATGCATCGAGAATCGGGATTTTATCAATTTAACCTCGGGATCGCGGGAATAATCTACATTGAGATTCGGGAAATCAATGATTTATCCCGGAAATTCGGGAACTTTTCCGTTTCTCTCAAATGCATAACCGGGTACGTAAATTTCCGATATTTTAAAAATAATATAATTTATTTATGGTCCGTGTTGTTCACATTTGTATGTGTGTGAGTGTCGCCAATTCTCTTTTCTGCGTTGTACTCGTGTCATGTCTTTGTTTTTTTATCCAATGTTGTCATTGTCCTTGAATTAGTCGTTTTAGACTGGCGGTTCGTCCTAACTTACTTTATGATATCAACATAAGAATCACATGCATATAACTTTTTGTATGGATTTTTGAGTCTTTCGACTCTTTGTTATCTTAACTAAATTTCCATTTCTACACCTCTTATTTAAATGTAGTCTGTTGGTTTGTTTCGGGAATATCATCAAATTTTATTGATTGAAAAGATTTTTTTTCCGAACCTTCGTGTAAACTTTACACAAATTAATGCTTACCTACGCTGAGATACTATTGCCTTACAGTGTTATGAACAGATCATGATGCCGCTTTAAATTTCTAATGCACACGGGAAGATTTAAATGAAACTCTTTCGTTATCAAAAAATGAAAACAACTAAAATATTGCAACGGTCAAGCGAGTGGC